>CM068734.1:38902859-39030359 GCA_035136125.1 Quercus rubra | reverse complement strand
TTATGTTTTTATTATAAGGAATAATCATTCTTTATGAATAGTTATTTCTCAAAATGAGGAATAACTATTCCTCTTTAAAAGGTTGTATTAACTATTCTTTAGTAAAAACAAGAATTTCAAAACTTTATATATTTCCAAATAAACAAACTTTCTATATACATCTAACCATTATAAAAATAAAAAATCATAAAAAATAACACATATCTCTCTTAAATTTAAAAATAACAATTTTTAAAGAAATATAATTGTATGAGTAAGAAATTTCCTAAAATAAATGTTAAATTTCATTCTAATATTATAACTCATAACCAAATTAATGAATAGGTTTAGTTATTACATTACAATACATTTTACTCCTAGTAATAAATATTACAATTCCTATTGTAATTCCAATTCAGTGTATCAAACGTACTCTTAGTGTTTTTTTATGCAATGGTATTTGCTTGTGTGAGAGGTTGTTTACTGACAAATAAAGTTTTCTTGTGGATAAAACAATTCCAAATCATTCATTCTGGGGATGAGGTTGTTTGTTTAACACCCCATAAACGTGGCTAAAGCATTCGTGACTCGTAAGGTATGTGATTGAAAAGATCCAGAAACTCATCCTATATTCAAAGCATTGACATTCAACTTGTAAGTCATTCATTTTGCACCACTTCCACATTCTGAAGGTTCTCGTGGCTCAATGATTAGTAAGCCGTTTCATATTGCAAATGCCACGGCCAGCTTAGCTTTTCTAGAAAGTATAGAACAGATTGATATAGGGGCAATTCTTCTGGAAAAACCGAAAAATAAAGTTTTTTTTTTAATAGGAAATGTTAGCGAATGTTCTAAGGGCATTAGTTTAATTATGAATTATTTTTAAAAACATTTTATAGAAAAATGATAAAGCAATTAAGGCTATGTTTGGTAACCGTTTTTTTCCTCAGTTTTCTGTTTTTAAAAACAATTTTCTATTTCCTAAGCCAAAAAACTTGTTTGGTAACTTATTTTAGGCAAAAATAAAAAAACTATTTTTAATTTTCATATTGTGAAGGAAACTGAAAATAGGTCTTGAGCTGTTTTTATCTTTTAGTTTTCACTCTCCTTAGAAAACACGCTATTACACGGCCTATTAATGAACCAGCACACTGGTTTGATCCACATGACTGACAAAAACTTTTCCCGCGCTTCCACTTTTTTTCACTCAATATTTAGAGTCTAAATTGTATCTGATGAACCCTTATATATCTTCCTCTGTGCCTCGACTTCCTCCATCTTCCTCATAGAGAAAACCTTGATTGAGAGAACCACTTGTAAGGTAAGTGATTGGTCTTCACCGGATTGTCTTTCATGACTGCTTTTTGTTTTTCATTAGATTCTACTATTCCTTTTCTATTCATTATCTCACTCTTTTTTTCTTTTTCTTTTTTTTTTTTTTTTTTTTTTTTTTGCTTGATTTAGTAGGTTTGTGCGGGCCTGTCAGATTTGGGGAAGTATTTCATAATTTTAGGGACCCAATCACTCAAAGGTACGAGTCTTTTCCTTTTTTCTATGTTTATGGATTATTACAAAATTTCTAGAGCATTGGTATGTATTTTACATAATGCAATCTATTGTGCCTCTATTTTCTAAAGCATCTTAGCTTGTGCATATAGCACAGTTTGTAGGCCCTTGCTGATTTCCTGTTTGCTATTATTATAGAGCAACACACAAGCTGTTTGATGTAATGTTTCTTTGTAATTTTTATTGACAAGTGGGTTTCTCTATAGGTGTGAATTTGTGTATGTGCATTGAATTTGGGACCTCGGGGTTTATTCAAAATGAGTATTTTTTGTGTGTATTTGGTTTAGGATTTTGGGGTTTCAGGTTTGCTTTGGCCATGTTGGTACTCTTGTGGGCTTTATGGTGTAGCAGTGTGTATCTTGTGTACATGTATGTTGTTGGGAAATATAGACTCCGGTTGATATAATTAACAAGTTTTAAATCCAAGTTGTTGATTAGATTTATTATAAATAAAACTTGTTAAAACAAACAAACATCAATATCATGTCAATATCATGCAGTGGAAAAAAATAAATAAGACAAAATATGATGACCCAGGAAAATCAATGAAACAAACTAGTTTCACAGTAAAAAAAACCTGGGGAGAAACCTTCCCGAAAAGAAATTCACTATAGTAAAGAGAAGTTTCAGATCTTGTACAAAACCTTTGTCCCTAAACTCTACAATCCCCATAAATGAACTTACAACAGAAACCTTCTACCGCTTCAGAGCTTCTGAACTCTACAATATATGAACACCACCCTTTTTGCACGGATTTTAGTACGTGACTAACCAATGATGCACGGCTTCCAGTACGTGACTAACACACCAACTTGAAGAAGATGTTGGCTGCAAAATTCTTCACTTCATCAACAATGAAGATCAAGAAGCACTTGGTTACAAAACCTTAAGGCGCAAAAGATGCAGTAGCTTATTTTAAAGAGAATAAGGCATCGATCACCTTTTTCATATGTTCTTCTTGTATTCTCTTATGTGACGGCCTTTAAAATAAGCCTTATATATGTCTAGAGTTGTGAGAAAAGAAAGCCCAAACACATAATCACGGATTGGAAGAAAACATAACAGAAAATCTGTTTTTCTTAAACCTCGACAGATAGCGATCTGTCAAGCAGCTGTCGAGCCACGGGGCTGGAATAGCTCTTCAAGCTCGTTAAATGCTAGCTGTCGAGATAGCTGTCGAGTTTTAATGAACTTGCACTTTTCAGCTTGAATCTTGGATAGACTTGCATAGCTTTAACACTTGATCTTGAAACAAGATTTCTTGAAATATTAAACACATCCTAGATCTACTCAAATACAAGTAAAGTACATTTTATCAAAGGATTAACCAATTACATAAAATAGTGACATATATTCCTAACAAGTGAATCACATATGTCCTGATATATGTGAATGACAGTGAGCTTTTATGTTAAAAAAAAATGCACGCTTTTGTGAATAAACAATAAATATGATATGTATGTGTGTAAAAATATAGGTATTTGAACATGTAGAGGTTATGAAGCATTGCACAGACTGAAAGTAAAATGCTATGGAAAAGGTTGAGTGTTACCTCCCTTGTTTTCTTGTTCATTACCCTTTGTTTCTTTAGTTGTCTAATATGCTTTGTTTCTGTGCTCTGTTGATAGCTAAAAAAGGAACAAACTTTTGGTTAGACTTTGAACTAAAATTGTAAAAGAAAGAAAAATGAGAGTAAGAATAGAGTGAGAAAAAAATTATTGGGTGGTCTCTGCAATGCTTTATCCTCTTCTCATTTTTTTGGTTGAAGTTGTTGCCTTTGATGCTGCTTGTGGTTGTCTTTGTTTGTTGGTTATTTTTGCTTGTTGAACTTTATTGTGACTATTGTTTGTTGTTGTTATTGGCTATTATTGAGAACAGCTGTTTAGGGTCTTGTATATATGAACAAGGTAGGATTTTTCTGTAGCTTTGGGTTTGTGAAAGAAAGGAGATTGCTTTTAGTGTTTGTTGTTGTGGTTTTGGGTTCTGTTTCTGGAGTTTTGGAGGGTTAGTTTGGTTGTGGTGGAAGGTTGTTGCTATTTTGTGTTTGTAGTTGCAGTTGTTGTTGGTTGTTGTTGAGAATGGTTTGAATTTAACAGTATATATGATTTGAATTGAAGAGATTTTGCTTTAAAAAAAAAAAAAAAACCTTAAGATCCCAATTTGTTACTATTGAGTGTCAATTGTTAATGTGAGGTTAATGGTTATTATCAAATGAGTATTTTTGTGTTTCATATGAATTTGTCCAATTATAAGTTACTATTGTGTTTCAATTGTTAAGGTTGTACACAAATTATTATAGAGCAGCACACAAGTTGTTTGATGTAATGCTTCTTTGTAATTTTTATTGACAAGTTATAAAGATTTCTATCTTTTTAAGGTCAAAAATAAAGAAAAGAAAATAAATTCCTATCAATATATATAGAATGAAAAATGATGTCCACGAGAAGTTATTCCTTAGTTGTATTTGATGGTTGTGTTTATAAAGGTTGTTCCTTAGTTGTTTCCATGTTTCATTGTATTATAATAAATGAAAGGAAACAATTCAATTGATGAAGATAACCTTTGGACACCACAGCTTGAGAAACTATTTATTAACATAATGCTAGAAGAGATCAATAAGGGAAATATGGCAGATGGGCAATTTAGTTCCGATACTCAGAAGAAAATGTTAGCTACATTGAATGAATTAGGTAAACGGAGTTTTACAATGACTCAATTCAAAGAGAAGTTTAATATGATGCATTTACTACATTGTGAGTTTTCTACACTCATAAATTAAGTTGGTTTTGGTTGGGATGTTGAAACCGACACTGGTCATGCACTTGAGGAGTCATGACAAAATTATTGTCGGGTAAATATCTTTGAATACAATATAGTGCTTTATTTTGACACATTATCACCCCATCATATTTTTTTTTCTTACTGGATGTCTTTATATGATTAGACACATCCCAAGGCAAAGATGTTTCGAACCAACGGACTTTCAAATTATAATTTGCTTGGACTTATATTTAATAAGTCTACAATTACTAGGGTCCTACACTGTGCATCCACCCAAGACCCTCCTAATTCAGATGAAGAGAATGCATTGGAAGAACAATTCATTCACGGGGGAGTTCATGTTAATTTAGAAAGTCCTACCCAAGATCCTGTCATGGCAATCCTTGAGTCTGACATTACAACCCGAATGAGCAAGCGTCCTAGTGATAGTTGTGACGAGCGTCCTAGTAAGAGTAAGTAAGAGTTAATAAGCTCCCAAATGAATGATGCCTTACAATCAATGGTTGAGGCCTCTAAGGCTAAGATAAAGGCATCTAAAACAAAAGCTGAAAGGTATAAAAGGTATACCATTGATGAAGTTAGTAGTAGTACTGCACCTACAAATGACTTCTCTTTAGGCAAGTACATTAATATCCTTGAGACTATGGAAGAAGTCAATGATGAAATATTTATAAAGGCTGTTGAGAAGTTCAAGCAAGATCCTGATGATAGAGAGATCTTTGTTAACATGAGTTTCGTCAAGAGGATGGTTTGGTTGGGTGGGCTAGAGGGGATTATGTCAAAACAATAATTTCCTATTAGATTATGTTTATTTTAATGTCTTTGAACTATGATTTGGTACTATTCCATTGTTATTTAATGTTGTTAAATGATGGTTTATTATTATTTTATGGTAATTTTTATTTATTTATGTTGATTATGTTTTATTTATGCTAATAAAAAGCACTATTTGAGAACAAATTTGTTGTTTAATTCTCTAGGATGAATGTTGAACCATATTATTATAGCAATTCATCCTCTTCAGATGAGGAAGATCAGGACGATGATATTTTCTTCCTACTAATGTTTGTTGAGAATAAAAACAACTATATTCCTAAGGAGCCTCATTATATCTCTATGTTGACTGGTTCTTGCATTTATAAATGAGATATTGAATGGCAATCCTTGAATATGTTATAAGTTATTCCGCATGTATAGGCCTACATTTACAGGTCTCTGTAACTATTTGAGAACACATAAGTTCTTAATAAACTCACGCTGGATCATAGTGGGAGGCAGTTGGTATGTTCCAATTAATAGTGGGACATAATGTGAGGATAAGGCTAATAGCAGATCGTTTTCAACACTCAACTGAGACAGTGGACATGCAATTTAAGGAAACTGGAAGAGTAATATGCCCTATGGGAAAATTCATTATACATCCTTCTTAAAGCACTAAAGTGCATCCACATATTGCTAACAATACCAAGTTCTTTCCATATTTCAAGGTAATCCCAAATTACTATTCATTTTATCATACAACTATTATTTGCTCTCATATGTTAATACTTGTATTTATATTTTTTTTTCTAGAAATGTATAGGCGCAATTGATGGAACATATATCAGTGCATGGTCTCCATCATCAAAGCAAGTTAGCTATAGAAATAGAAAGGCCACAATCGCCCATAATATAATGTGTGCATGTGATTTTGATATGAAGTTTACATTTGTTTACATGGGTTGGGAGGGTACAACCACTGGCATGGGGTGAGGGGGGGCAATTGCCCACCTTGACTTTGTAAAAAAATTCCCCAAACTACTAGTTTTGGTTGGGGGGGGGGGGGGGGGGGCGCATTACACTATTTATTTAAGGTGCTTGAAACTTTGACCCACCCTTTTGACATGAAAAAGAGAAAAAGTTGATCCATTCCACCCTTAAAGAAGCAGGCTGGAAAGTAAGGAAAAAAGTTTTCCTGAAAAGCTAAAGTTATAAAAAAAAAGAATTTGATAAAAATATAAAGAAGTGCTATATTTACAATATTTTTAATAACAAATTATATGTATAAGATGTAATTGGTTTTAATTTGAACTTACCACTAAAATTAGTTTTTTTTTTTTTTTTTTTTTTTGTTGAGAAACCATTAAGAAAATGTTGTATACATAGCATATCCCTTATTTTTTACCTATTACATTATTCATGGCATTTGTCTTTCTTGTTCATATCTCATAAATGACTTGTCCCATAAATAAATAGTGAAATGCCATTTTTTTTTTAACAATATGCAACATTTACTTTTTATTAATTTTTTTTACAATTGTTTATTTATTTTGTTACTATAATCAATTAATGAATTAATTTTTTTAATTCTATCTTTTAATCTTGCCCCCCCCTAAACTAAAATTCTGGCTCCGCCACTGGGTACAACCAATGACTCACGAGTATTCTTAAATGCACTTCAAAGGCTAGAAAATGTCATTATTTGAGGGTAGTTCTGTAATTAAGATTCTAGTTACTTTACATGGTTACTTTAGCTTTCTATTGAGAGGGACTAATAAGTCGGTGAGTTCAATTGAGAATGAAAATATATCTGAGGGTAGTTCTATAATTAAGATTCTAGTTAACTTCAGTCTCTAGTGATTGCAACCCAATGGGTAATGATGTTACAGTAACGTTGTTTGTATTTTTTGGAAATACATGTGGGTGAAAAAGTGTGTGAAAATACGTGTAATGTTTTTTAAACATTAAAAACTGTTGTTTAAACAACAGTAACAAGCAGTCCCTCAATATTTGAAATCCAAGGTTCGAAAAATTAAAAACAAAAGTTATTGGTATGGAAAATTTTATTATTTAAATAAATAAATTATCACACCTATTGGATTTTTTTTTTTTTTTGGCTAAATCTATAGATAGATAATATTAAAAATATTTTTTAAAATTAAAAAATTAATTTTATTTTTTATTTTTTCATGGAAAATAATTTTTAAAGAAAAAAATAATTCAAGATAAGTGTTTATTAATCCAAAACATGTCCAAAATTTTATGTACACGTAGTGGTGGCTTTGGGAAATTTTTCTAGAGTAGTTATCAACCGACTTAAATTATACAAAATCTTATAAATAGAGAACTTAAACATATTGGTATTACAGATTATCAAAAAAACTATATAAATTAGCATTATAAAAAGAGCGCGCACACACATACACAAATATATGAAGTTTTAGCACTTCCTATTATTGAAATGAAAATTCAGCTCGAATTTAATTTTTGTTGTATTTATAACATTACTCTATTAAAAAGAAAATTACTCTATTAAAAATAATTTTTCTTAATACTTTAATTTATATTATGTCATTTACTCTATTAACAATTTAACTAAACTCAATTTTTTTGTTGTTGCATTTTTATTGTGTTAACAACATTATTTCTGTTTTTACTAACTTATTGGTCTTTGTAACCGTGTTTGTTTTTATTAGTCTTTATAATTGTCCAATTGCCTTTTCACTATTTTATTTAATAGCTAGCCATAAGATTTTGCTTTGCTATCAGTTTTCTTTGGAGGACACAAGAGTCTACCAACTACAATGGCTGTCAGGATTAGGAAGATTGATGTGCACAACCTCGGCATCTTCTTTGTTTTATTTTCAAATTGTGTATGTTATTTCAATTTCGATCTAATAAAGTTCATTATCCACTGTACATTTGTTAGAAATCTAGCTAAACCAGCAACTAAACCATGGATTTAAAGAAAACATGAAGTAGATGAATTGTTAGGCTCAATCATGTTTTCTATTACAAGGTATAAGTGTAATATTTTTATACATGTGCAGATCACGTGATTCTTTAAGTCCTTAATTGGGTGTAGTTATTTCCATTAATACTGTATAATGGTTAGAGTAATGCTATAGACATAAGCTACTTTATAACATTTTTACAAACTGCTGATATAGTTTTAGTATTTTCTAAATAGTTATTGTAAATAAAAATGTGATGTTAGTGATGAATCCATATTAATTAGTAAGAATTTGCTATATCAGCAGTTTATAAAAATGTTGTAAAATAATTTGTACCTGTAACAGTATTCTAACGGTTAGGAAGACTGTTAAATTAAGTTTTCTATTTTTGCTTAATCTCTCTTGCTCTGTTTCTAAAAGTCTATATAATAACAGCATCTTGATTTATTTTATTTCGGCTAATCAATAAAATTACTCAGCAAGTTTCTTGCGCAATAGCTCTTTTAAAAACATTTTTTGTTTCTCTAATGGCATCTGGTAGACAAGAATTTTTACGATCATTTATTGACAATTAGCCTAGAAGGGATTCTGATTTTGCATCCAAATATCTGATTTTGACAACAGGGTCATACAAAGTGCAAACCATAACTAAGAATTTTCCCAATACCTTTTTTATATGCGTCAGTTGGAATATAAATGGCTAAAACCAAAGATCACAATAATACGTCCCTAATATCTATTTTACATTTGGAATCTTTATAATGCATACCAAAATAACCAATCAAACACATTATCACAGTGCCCTGAAATCTGTGTTACCAAAAGCAATTTATTAGTAGTTGATTAAAGTTCTAGTAGTACTCTAGGCATTACATAATCTGAAACAAACAATTTCCTTCAGCAGCATAAATTCGACAGAATATAGTGTGATTAGTGTCTTATATAATTCATATCCTTTCTTGTCCTAGTCAGACTGTGGATGACTCTAGGAAAGTGCAGTTCATCTTGATAACACTTGAGAGACCATGTGCATGGTTGGTCTAGATTCTGGATTAGCATTCAAGCATGCAATTGCCAACTTTATGATTAGCATCAATTGATTCTCAACCTCAAGAGTAGGAGGTAGAAGACGTATGTCTAACAAATCATTTAGCAATAAATTCTCTCCCATGGATGAAGCGGATAGAATGGAGATGGTTTCACCAGGATGCCTTCCTTGGACCACTTCAATAGCCAAAACTCCAAAGCTAAACACGTCACACTTCTCAGTTATCTTCATCGTATAAGCAAACTCTGCAAACAAATAGAATATCATGTCAATGTGTTCATATGTTGTATCTTCTACGTTGATTAAAAAATTAAGTCTTTTACCTGGTGCAACATATCCATATGTGCCAGCAAATGAAGTCCAATTGGATGAGTCTTGATTAAGAAGCTTAGCTATGCCGAAGTCTGAAACATGAGCCTCATACTCTGAATCTAGCAAAATATTTTTGCTTGATATGTCCCTGTGAACAATTGGCGATGAGCAATCATGGTGCAAGTAAGACAAAGCGAGCGCCACACCTTTGATGATATTCAATCTCTTGCTCCAATCCAATTCTTTAGCTCCTCTATCATTGCTCAAAATTGTGGCCAAGCTACCCCTTTCAAGGTACTCATAAATCAAAATTGAGAATTGTGAATGTGAACAAAAGCCATGCAATTTTACAATATTTCGATGCCGAATTTCTGTTAATGCCCTTATCTCATTTAAGAACCCTTTTTGCTGCGCAATCTCATCATCACACAAGGATCTAAGTTTCTTCACTGCAACTATGGCTCCTGATTTTAGCTTGGCTTTATAGACAATTCCATTTCCTCCCTTCCCAATGCAAAACTTAGCATTAAATCCCTCGGTTGTGTCTATAATTTCCTGGAACATCATTCTTCCATCAAAATAGGATATTGTAAACACTTCTTCTCTGTCCATGCCATTTGCTTGGTTTTTCTGTGGATCTCTCCTTTTTCTTTGTAAAATGATGAAAATTATGAGGAATACCAATACAAGTGAAAGTGCACCTAGAAGAGGGAAAATGATTTTGTGTCCCTTTTTTGAAATATGTTTCCCTACCACACAAGATTGCAATCCTGTAACATTTCCACACAATCCCTTATTATGTCTTAATGCTTCTATCGGTGCATTTTGAAATGCTTTGCTATTGGGAAGAGGACCCTCCAACTCATTGAAGGATATGTCAACATCTGACAACCCACGCATTTTTTCAAACGCAATCGGAATGAAACCAAAGAGTTTATTGTGGGAGACATTCAATACCTCCAAACTCTGCAATTTGTGGATTTGTGAAGGTATCTCTCTTTCGAGCAAGTTATAACTTAAATCTAGTTGTGACAAATGTAGTAAATTACACAACTCAATTGGAATGCCTTGGCTAAATTTGTTGTTGCTCATATTCAAGTAATTTAGTTTCAAAAGGGTCCCCACAATTTTTGGGATTGAGTTGGTGAATTTGTTTGTGGATAGATCCAAATGCTCAAGATTTGTTAACAATCCAAGCTCCAGAGGTATATCCCCTGAAAGTTGATTTCCATTCAACATCAATTCCAACAAGGAAGTCAACTTTCCAAATTCTTTTGGAAGCTCCCCAACTAACTGATTAAAAGAAAGATCAAGTAATTGGAGCTGAATTGAATCTCCAATTACAAGAGGTATGTCACCAGTAATATTGTTCCCAGCAATACGTAGGGCGGTTAGTTGTGGGCAGTTGCTCCAATTGTGTGAGATTTCACCGTAAAATCTATTGTAACTTAGGTCCATGAACTTTAGTTTACTATAGGCACCAAAATCTTCAGATATATTTCCAAAGAGTTGGTTTCTTTCAAGGCGGACTCTAGTTAAGCTCATGCAATTTCTCAAGGTTTTCGGTATTGGACCTATGAGATGATTGTCATATGCAGTAAAGTTTCGAAGAGACCCACTTTGACATAAGTTTTGTGGCAATAAGCCAGTGAAGTAATTTGTATCAAGCTGCAGCACAACCAACTTCATCAAGTTTCCTATCTCTTGAGGAATGGGACCAGAAAGTTGGTTATCACGGAGGAATAAAAGTTCCAAGTGACTCAAATTACTCAAGGAAACTGGAACAGTGCCATTTAAATGATTTCTGCCTAGTTGAAGACTGGTTATAGACTTCAAGTTTCCTAATTCTTTAGGGATGTTGCCAGAAAGTTGATTGTTGAATAGATGTAAGAAGGTTAGGTTGCTGAGAGCACCTAACGATGAGGGAATCGAGCCAGAAAGATTATTTGTTTGAAGAAGTAAAGAGTTGAGAGACTTCAAATTCCCTATTTCTGGAGGGATGGAGCCAGAGATTTGATTTTGATATATATACAACCATGTCAGCTGCTCTAGGTTTCCAATACTAGAAGGAATGGGACCTGTTAGACTGTTGTTTTTCATGTCAACATCAATTAAATTGGAGAGATTTCCAATTTCTGAAGGAATGGAGCAAGAAAGTTGATTATTACGGAGGTACAAATAAGCCAAGTTGCTTAAATTACCTAATGAATTAGGAATGCAGCCATGGAGATCATTGGCATGCAAAGAAAGGTAAACGAGTGACTTTAGATGAACTATTTCCAGGGGAATTGAACCATTTAACCGATTTTCACCAAGGCGCAAGGCCTCAAGATTGATTAGCAGTCTAATCTGCGGTGGGATTTCCCCTGATAACTTATTAAAGGACAGGTCAAGATGTATGAGTTTGGAAAGGCCGCTAATTTCAATAGGAATTGTGCCAAAGAGTTCATTCATGCTGAGATAAACATATGCAAGGTTGGGGAGAGACAGGAATGAAAATTCATGGAGCGTACCTTTCAAGCCTGAGTTAGTCAGGTCTAATGAAATAACACTTCCTGCTTCGTTGCATATAATGCCGGACCAACTGCATGGGATTGAGCTTATATTTTGATTGCTGGAAGAATTGGTTGCATTGTGAAGGAGACTCCACGAAGCCAGGTGTGATTGGGTTTCATTTTGAAGACTGGCTTTCCAATTGAGAAGAGCATCTGCCTCTGTCTCTTCAGTCACAAGAAGAGAAGCAGCATTAAATGAGGAATGTAACACGGCCAACACGACCAGAGAAACGAGGTAAACTACTTTTTTCAAGCTAGACATTGGCATGGTTATGTTTTACAACTTGCAAGCTGATTCAGAACTCTTATCTTACTATGTCTACGGTGCCCCAATAATTTCTTACACGCAATTTATAGGTCTAAACATCTTGATGCTGTTCTGTTAATCAATTTTCGTTGTTTTGTTTTGTCAAATACTAAACATTTTTCCTAGTTAATGGAAAATAGATGGTTTGAAACAACAATGAGCATTGAATTTGACCGTTCTTCATGAGAAATTATTCTTTCCACCTGGTGGAGTCCTCCCCACCCTCACAAGTGTTTTGGGCCCTACTAATGGGTCCTACACAGGGGCCCACCCCTGTTAGAAGAAGCAGCCCGGCATAATAATTTTCCATCATTGGAAGGAATTTTCGATTTTCTCAACTGAAATTTTACCAAATTTTAATTATTGTAATGGTTTAGACACCAAATTTCAAAAATAAAACTAATGACATTTAAGCTAAACTAACAATGAACATCGAATTTAAGTGATTAACTAATTTAAGAGTACACGAACATTAAATTAGCATAGACAAACCATTAAAGAATACTAGCCTTTAAGCACGCACGTGCTTAGAAGCTCTTCTATTTTTTTTTTGTAAAGGTTAATAATTTGTATCCATTATAAATTAGGATTACTACATTTTCCAATCACAAAAAAATCTAGGAGTGTGATGAGTGTTATGCGTGGAAACAGGTTAATAATTTTAATATTTGGTACAAATGCATAACACTCATCATACCCCTAGGTATTTTGGTGATTGAAAAATGTAGTAATCCTAATTTATAATGAATGCAAATTTTTAATCTTTATCAAAAAAATAGAAGAGACTCTAAGCACACACGTGAGCATGTGCTTAGAGGCTAGTATTCCATAATTATTGCATGCTTCTCAGAGGCTTT
Organism: Quercus rubra; assembly: GCA_035136125.1. Classification (NCBI taxonomy): domain Eukaryota; kingdom Viridiplantae; phylum Streptophyta; class Magnoliopsida; order Fagales; family Fagaceae; genus Quercus; species Quercus rubra. The sequence goes on along the minus strand of CM068734.1, from coordinate 39,017,241 downwards.
TCTATTTTTTTAGGAAAAAGTTCATAATTTGCATCAATTATAATTTAGGATTACTACATTTTCCTATTACAAAAAAACCTAAAGGTGTGATGAAAAATTATTTCACCTACAAAAGCAACTTATGTTGCATAGACTTCTTTTTTTATTTTATTACTTTTTATCTTTAAATGTTTTCTTAACAAAGAAAGTTAACTGGGTTCCAGTTAGCTCAACTGATAAAGTCTCTAATGGTTGTATAAGAGATCTGAGGTTCAATCCACGCCTACACCAAAAACTTATTGGTATCTTGGTCTGATAATAAAGAGCTATTATTAGGAGCGGACGCCATAGATTTAAACTTTCTCTCAAACAAAAAATAAAAATAAAAAATAAAAATAAAAAATAAAAAAGAAACTTAACTAGAGAAAAGGAAGACATAATGATAATGAAAAAAAAAAAAAAAAAGGAGAAAATTGCACCATAAAATATGTGAATAATGTTTACCTTTGACTTTACAAATAATAATAAATTGGATTAATCAAATGTATTATACTATCTAAAAAAAAAAAAAAAAGATGATTCACTCTTGTAAATTCGAAATGCTTATTAAACTTGCATGCTTTCAATATAGAAATCCAAATGTTTCAAAGGTTCTACATATTCATTTTGTCACATTTTTAACCCACGGTACTAACAAAAAGATAAAGTACCAAAAAACATAGAGTTTCATAAAGGTAATCGATCACAAAAATAATAAATATAGAATTTCATAGACTTGAAAGAGTGTGTTATCCTTCGAATCAGTGCATATAGGTTGAAACAAAGACTCATATTTTTAACCCCATCCAACATTTATTGTGATTTGTAACAACTGTATAACTACCACCTGCCATTTGTCCATATTTCTCGAGAAGTTGGTTCGGTTGAAAATGCAACCCTACAAACAAAGATTTAATGCTTTATAGGATATTAGCACTATGACTTAAGTCATTGGTGTTTTAGATACAAGCTGATAGTAAATATATAAAGTATGCATGAAGTAAGCTTAGAACAAACAATCATCCATATTCAATAGAAACCTACCAAGAAAGTCACTAAAAATATGATTTTTTTTTTTTTACTGAGCAACTAAAATATAATATAGATTCTGCTAATGAAAAAATCCTTGTAATCCTTAAAATATCATTTGCTGGAGGAGGAATATCAAGACACATAAAATACTTCCACAACTTATAAATGAGATTCAACTCAAGATACTTTCTGCAATTTCTATAACACCTATAACAACTATTATTTTGTCTATTGTTTATTTTTTTTCATTTTATTTTCCTTTCTTTGACTTTACTTTTTATTTTTTTTTTGGAGAAAGTTCTTTGACTTTACTTTATATCTCTTTTTTTTTTCATCTTTTGATTTTGGCAATTTTTGACTTTATTAATAATTAAAGACATGAAATTTGTGACATTGGAATAAAATCATATAACCAATTGCAGCACAAAAGTAAAACTGGCAATGTCATCTTCATCTAACACATATATTAGATACTAACATATATTAGGTAACTTTAATAAATGCTTTACCATGTTAATAATGAAAATCTTTATAGTGCTAACAAAATAATTATAAAAAAGATAAAGAGAAAGATAATTTAGAAGAAAGCAAACCTGAAAGGGAAAAGACTTGAAGCAAAATAGAGATAAGTTGCTCAATTACATGCTCTTTCTAAGGATAATGCCATCATTGACCTATATAACAGCCAGAATAAGTCTCTCTCTCCCACTTTCTAATTTCATAGTGATTATAAAATTAAGAAAACAATTACAATATATGAAGTACATTATTAATTACATAAAAACAAAAGGAAAATATAAAATAAATTGATACAAACTCGAAGGAGAAAGAAGCCAATGATTTGAAATATTATTGACCATGGCCAATGTAGATAATGAACTCTTTAGATAGTCGGGTATAGGGAGAATTATACACATAAAAAAAAAAAAAAAAAACCATGATATATGTTATAGAGTTGGAGATGGGAAGTAATTTTATAACATCATAACTGCTTAATAATTGCTTAATGATAATGGGGATTTTAAAAATTGCTGGGTAGAAGTTTGGAGTTGTGTGTGACTAAAACATGGGTGCATAGTTTTTTTTTTTTTTAATATATATATATATATATATATATATATATATATAAATGGATAAAGCAATTTGAAAACCATTAAAAGCATTTTTACCAAGTTTTGCCCCTACTTAAAAGTAGGCTATAGGGGTATTTTGGAACCAAAAAAAAAAAAAAAAAATCCGGTCCAAATAGAGAAAGCCCCTTAAATAGTAGTATAGATAAAACATGTACTCTCTCAACAAAAAAAAACTAAAATCAAAAGAATATAAAGCATGTAAATAGAGTAGCTCACATAAAACAAACCACACAATAATACTAGATGTGTTATCGAAGAGAAAAACCCGAGAGCTGAGTAGAAAAACCTCTCTACCACACCACTGCCAAAACGATCCACGAGAATGAATAGTTGCAATACAAAATACAGACAAAAGCCTCCAAGCCTAGTGCTATTTTTTACATACTCTAGTTCTCCAAACTCCTGCTTGCAATTGACTTCGCCAATTCTTTTCTTTAATCTAGTTTTCGAATCCACAATTGAACTCAAATTGCAATTCCAAGTCACCTTTGATGAATATTATAAATATGCTCCAATGATTCCTAGAGGTCCAATAAAGTCTCACTACAAAAAACTGGACCTATGGTAGCGTTCATCAAAGGCCAATATAAGTCCTAAAAATGCCATTATCTGTCCTTTGAGCTATAGTGGCATTTTTTATAGTTGCGTTTCTGAACATCACTGTTGTACCATGACTTTAAGGTGTAAAATTCAAATACCCCAAAATTTTAGAGAGTAAAATCCAAACACTTCTAAAATATAGGAGATATAATCCAAATTTTGAAACGTTAGAGTGTAAAATCCAAATATCACCAAACTTCAAGAGGTAAAATCCAAAATTTGAAACTTCAGGATCTAAAATCTAATCACCTCCAAGTTTTAAGGGTGTAATTTACAATTTTTCCTAAATTAGATTACAAGCAAATTTGACATGAAATTAAATCAAAAACAAAAAAAAACTTAACATTAATCAAGAAAAAAGGGAGAATATTCATGAACGAAAATGCCAAGTAGTACACTAATTGCGAATGCAAAATGGGGAATTTATTTATTTATTTATTTTTGGGTGGAAAATTACAACTCTATGTTCTTGGGCAATTGTTTTTGGAAAATTACAACTCCAGAGGGAGAGACTATGGAAAGATAAAAGATAGGATTTCTATAATTAAAATAATTATGGTTTTTAAAATTTTAAAATATAATAATACAATTTTTAATATAAAAATTTAGGAATAGAGGAAAATCTAACGTTTTTCTAAAGGTGATTTAACAGCAAATTGGATGGAAGGACGGTGATTGCAAATGTAAATGTAAACTTACATGACTAAGACGATCAAAGTAAAATTTAAAAGACTAAAATAACAATTTATATAACTTAATGGGTGTAATTTGTAATTTTACCCAATTTTTATAATGGGTCATAGAATTTTTTATTTGAAAAAATAATTAGATTTCAGGAGATTTAATGTGAGGCACATATGAAAATAATGTCATTTCAAAATTATTCATGCATGATGTGACTGAAACCATATGTAATTACATGATTGGATCAATTAAATAAAATATTTGATTTGTTAGAAATTTAATATCCTAAGAATAAATTATTCAAATTGAAAATTTGGACCAAATTAGCACTCAGTCAAAATTCAAAAATAACATATATAAATAAAAAATTATTAAGTCATTAAAACTGCTTCCGTTGGATGAAGAAAACCCTAATTTTTCATGTGATTATGAACAAAATTTCTTGTGGTTCTAAATATTTTTATCTATGGGAATTTTTTGTACTCTTTATAATTTATTTTAGATAATTTCAACTTATAGCGTTCACTCTTGATAATATGTTTTTATTATTAGACCAAAACATTAGTTGGTTTTTTGTGTAGACAGAGATTGAATCTCAGATCTTTTATTCAACCATTAAAAATTTTACTAATTGAGACGGCTTATTTAAGTTAGGGAAATGCCAAAACTTCTATAAATTCCGTATTAACTGTTATTCCTTGATTTTTTAAAAATATTTTTAAATTTTTTATCTCATGAATCAGGTAAAATATCATTGATTACCTCATTAAATTTGAATGAGTAGTTCTTCCACAAAATTAATTGGAATAATCGTGGAAACTACAGCGCCGGCGCCGTTCTTCTTAGAATACATAATAATATATATAAAGAGAAACATAGGATCGATGGAATTCTTAACTAATATCTTAACTCCAAAATGGATGTTAAGGCGTCCATTATAAGGGTTATCATAATATCCTTGCTTCTGTTTTTGTTTCTCTCATTCGCAACCGTAGTTGATGGAATCAGTAAGTCGTTTTCTATATGTGTGTTAGTGTGTATGTGTTTGAGCATGAATCTGAAAATTCCTTAATGCAAATATATCTCCTTAATTATTAACACATACGTAGAGGTTATATATGCATTTTCTTGTTATTTTGCAGAGAAAAACAGTAGCTGGAGAGCAACTATCTTCCAGATGAAACAACATATGAAGGGCCGTTCACCTTCCGGTCCTTCCGAGCATGAAGATCCATCAGGCGGTGGTGAACAACAAGGACATTAATATATAATAGCGTTTGTAGGGGAACTGTTGGTGGCAACTGGCAATAAATACTTTTTTGTTGTTGTTGTTGTTGTTGTTGGCAATAGTAAGTACTTGTGTATATGTAATTCGATTTAAGATCAAGTTGCGGATCTCATGTACTTCTATGCGATTTCTCACATGACTACGACTTTTTGTAATAATAATATTTATATTTTGGAAGTCCAATAAAAAGATTTCATAATTTCATTTCTCCACACCAAATTTTGGGTTAATTGGATATTACTTAGTATTTGATTCGTAAATTCATTAAAAAAAAAAAAATTAGTTTAAACATTTTACTATGAGATAGTTATTGATTTTTAATTATCTTGATATTTTACACTCTTTTTTTTTTTTTTTTTTTCTTGAATAAATTTGAGTTACAATGGGAGGGAGAATTGGATCTTTACATCTATATTGAAAATATCAAGAAGTGTTAATTGAACCACAAAACTCTTTAGACATTGTACTAGGATCATCAACCAAACCCAAACCGATCATAAACCTTCATTTATGCAAGTTTCTAGTATTTCTTGTTTTTTTATCTTGTTTGGTTATTCCAATTAGTTCAAAAACATGTTTGTCTATGGTAATATAGGGTGATTTAGGATCAAAGTATCTTAGATTTACCTTTTTTCAGTTCGAATGCTCATAGGTTATCTTATACTATTCACATACTCAAAAGCTTTTTTTTCCCCCAAAACCCTAGAAATTAGATCATTTTTTTTTTTTTTTTGGTTTTGAAGTTGTTTTTTGTTTTTCATTAGCATGTTGAATAAATGGATGACTTGACATGATGGTGGCCATCACAATCTAGAAACCAATTCATTGAGTAAGGTAAGTGCCTAACACTTTTAAACCAAGTAATTTAGTATTTGATTTTAGATTGATGGTTCATAAACTAAGTCATATCTAACGTAATTTTCATCTTTTTATAATTAAGAATTTAAGCCGTGTAATATATTCAAATTGATGTAAATTACAATTTTTTTAATCAATAAAATGAGGAATTCTTTTTATTCTATGGTTTTGTATACTTTGCCAATGACTTAAAATAAGTTGCGACTCTAAATATATAACACCCTCGATTTAGAGGGCATGACATACAATGATACAAAGTCGAACCACCATTTGAGAGACAATTAAATATTGTATATAACCCTTTCACATGAGAATAATAAAACAAATGGACCGAGGTTGGCCTCTCACATAAAGGACCTGATGCAATTTAACTAGACTGCCAAAAACTTCGAGGAGAACTACATGCATACGCTGGGTCTTTTAATTCCCTCTATTTTCACTTGCTTTGTGTTTTCAAGCTTCAACTCATCCTTATAAACTAAGTTTATTGTTTGATTAATAATAAATTACTATCTCGGTGTCTCTGAATTTTTAATTGACTTGATTGCTAAACACAATTACTTAAAATAAAAAAAAATAAAAAAAAAAAAAAAGAAGAAAAAGATTTGATTGCTAAACACAGTTAGCTCTGAATATCATAAGACATTAAGAACTACTTAACCAACTCTTTGAAGTTACCAAACACAATTACCATACCACTAGATATACGTTACTTTATTGTTATATAACTACCAGACACATTCTTTCACTAATGCATCACCATTGAACACATAGTAATGGACACATAATTGCACAAACGGTTAGAAATGCTTCATATAATTTAAAATTTCTTTATTATTCATAATCTCTTCTAAATTTTTTTTTTTTGAAACACTCTCTTTATTAAATTTTGGGTTAGTTTCTTTTCTAACCTGAAAGTGTAGTAGTAGCTAGGAAATTTATTGGATACCCCCTTGGCCTCTTACATGAGGGGTGCATAGGAGGGAAGTATTACTCTCGGAGTACCTAATAACTTCTCTAGTAGGTATTGGTTTTCTTAAAGTTGGTGTCGAATTCTGGGCATAGACCTAAAAAAAAAAAAAAAAAAAAAAATTCTGGGCATAGATCCCAAAAAAATAAATAAACCGGTCTAAAAAAATCAATTATCCACTAATTGATACTAGACCTCTTAAAAAAAAATTATAAATAAAAAAATCTAACTAGAAAATAAGACCATTTTGTAAGTGCTAATATTGTAAGTCTTATCTTCTCACTTACTCCTTCTCCATCCCTTATGTCTTATGTTTATATTATCTTAAATAATAAAAAAAAGAAAAAAAAGGGGGGGGGGGGGGGAGGGGGGTTATGCAGCGCCTCTAACTCAAAACTTTGACTCTTTTTTATATATATATATATATATCCCATCAACTGAAAATATATATCCCAAATCCCAATATCCCATAAAAAAAGAAAAAATGGCCTTTCTCATATTCTTCATGTGATTCCCGCGAAATTATTGAAAATGCAGCAGTTCCATGTGAATCCGAGTAGAAAATCAAGGTGATTAAACGATATAAAAAACTCACCAATTAAATTTCTTGCAGTGTCTCTAATTCTTTTGGCTTGCCCTAGCCCCTAGTTCATCTTAATTGAAAATTTATGTTCTCAGGATTTTAAGCTAGTGAGAGCCAGAGTTTAAAGAAAAAAAAAATCCAAGCATTCATATAGTATTAAAAAATTACACAAAATTATTGTTTCTAAATACATTAAAACGCAACCATCTACCAACAAAGACAAAAACGAAATAATTTTTTTTTTTGAAGTTAGAGCATTCACAACGGTGGTGCAACAAATTTTAGCTTTTAGCACTCAAAAAACTATTTTATTTATTTTGCTATATCACTTTACAATACACGAAATATCAAATGTTCTATTTTTTTTATCACTTCATTTAAAATAATATAAACAATTCATTAAAAAAATAAATGAAATGAGAGAATTTGAGTTTTTTAATTAAAGGAAGAGATATAATTTTAATAAAATATTGTATTTTATTTTTAACAACTTGTTACTGTAGATTAGTATTTATATGAGTTTACTATAGTTGCAAAAAAATGAACTTTGTTTTCTCCAATTACACATGGTTGTTTAGTTCCTTTGTGGTAAAATAGTTTTTTTTTTTAAACTAAAATATAATTACCATTGTGAATGTTTTTATTATTTTTGTTAAGTTTTTAAATTGAATAATTCCATTTAAATTAAGTTAGCTAGGCTGTTTAAAGAAACAGTGACTAAAGTTTTAGAAGGGAAGCTCAACTAAAAAAAAATGAAGTAATAATAACCAAAAAAATAAAATAATAATTGGACCCGGGGGCGGCCCCTTGGGCCCCACCTGGTTCTGTCCTTGGTTTCGATGTAACAATGTCCCATATTCAAAGTTTTCTCTTAATTTTCTGTCATTCCCTCAAACTTTATTGGTGATTTGACTGTTGATTATCTTTTTATTTTTTTAATTTTTCGTAAAATATTATTCAATAAACAAAATAAACTCATTCAAATACACTGAATTGGAAAGGCATCAATTGTCGGAGCAGAACCTCTCAAAGTCTTTTAAGTTGTGCTCGGTTTTTGTCAACAAAAAATTATTCTTAGATGACCATAGCCTAATCATTTTTAGTAGTTAAAGTTTCATAAAATGTTGGTCACGAAGTGGATTGAATTTTAAGGCACATGTTAGGGAAAGGTGCACTTACGAGATAAAGCACTAGCCACTAAAAGAAATTACTTAGAATGTGAAAAATTATATCCAACACCCACTAAAAATGTGGGATTCCATTTGAATCACGAGGTCGATCGAATTGCTTTAAGCCACTGTACACAAATTGATTTGTTTCCTGAATTATATATATATATATATAATTCATGATAATGACAATCAATATTAGCAATTCTTAACTCGCTTGGATGCTAAAAGCAAAAATAATAAACAAACTGTTTGTTCTATATAGATCCACTATAAATCAGACTTGTTTAACCTAATTAATTAGTCAAGTAGTTAGTTAGGTTAATTATCAGCAGTAGTTAATCTTTTTATAGCCACAACTTCTACAACATCGAATCTTGAGTTTCTTCAAAGAATAATGCCAACAAAAGAATTTAGAGAGCTTTAGGTACAAAAATCCTAGATCTACAATAGGAGGCACAAGATGTACACTTTTCTCTCTAAAAACCTCTAAAAACCCCATCTAGGGTTAGCTTATAATGTCTTTTAAATACTACAAAAAACGAATTGTGATTTGGGCTTCAAACAGACAAGTTATGGGCTTTACATCTATATTGAAAATATCAAGAAGTGTTAATTAAACCACAAAACTCTTTAGACGTCGTACTAGGATCATCAACTAAACCCAAACCAATCATAAACCTTCATTTATGCAAGTTTCTAGTATTTCTTGTTTTTTTATCTTATTTGATTATTCCAATTAGTTCAAAAACATGTTTGTCTATGGTAATATAGGGTGATTTAGGATCAAAGTATCTTAGATTTACCTTTTTTCAGTTCGAATGCTCATAGGTTATCTTATACTATTCACATACTCAAAAGCTTTTTTTCCCCCAAAACCCTAGAAATTAGATCAATTTTTTTTTTTTAAGTTGTTTTTTGTTTTTCGTTAGCATGTTGAATAAATGGATGACTTGACATAATGGTGGCTATCACAATCTAGAAACCAATTCATTGAGCAAGGTAGGTGCCTAACACTTTTAAACCTAGTAATTTAGTCTTCGATTTTAGATTGATGGTTCATAAACTAAGTCATATCTAATGTAATTTTCATCTTTTTATAATTAAGAATTTAAGCCATGTAATATATTCAAATTGATGTAAATTACATTTTTTTTAATCAATAAAATGAGGAATTCTTTTTATTGTATGGTTTTGTATACTTTGCCAATGACTTAAAATCAGTTGCGACTCTAAATATATAACACCCTTGATTTAGAGGGCATGACCTACAATGATACATAGTCGAACCACAATTTGAGAGACAATTAAATATTGTATATAACCCTTTCACATGAGAATAATAAAACAAATGGACCGAGGTTGACCTCTCACATAAAGGACCTGATGCAATTTAACTAGACTGCCAAAAACTTCGAGGAGAACTACATGCATACGCTGGGTCTTTTAATTCCCTCTATTTTCACTTGCTTTGTGTTTTCAAGAATCAACTCATCCTTATAAACTAATTTTATTGTTTGATTAATAATAAATTACTATCTTGGTGTCTCTGAATTTTTAATTGATTTGATTGCTAAACACAATTACTTTAAATTTTAAAAAAATAAAAATAAAATAAAAAAGATTTGATTGCTAAACACAGTTAGCTCTGAATATCGTAAGACCTTAAGAACTACTTAACCAACTCCTTAAAGTTACTAAATACAATTACCATACCACTAGATATACGTTACTTTATTGTTATATTACTACTAGACACATTCTTTCACTAATGCATCACCATTGAACACATAGTAACGGACACATAATTGCACAAACGATTAGAAATGCTTCATATAATTTAAAATTTCTTTATTATTCATAATCTCTTTCTTAATTTTTTTTTTGAAACACTCTCTTTATTAAATTTTGGGTTTGTTTCTTTTCTAACTTAAAAGTGTAGTAGTAGCTAGGAAATTTATTGGATACCCCCTTGGCCTCTCACATGAGGGGTGCGTAGGAGGGAAGTATTACTCCCGGAATACCTAATAACTTCTTTAGTAAGTATTGGTTTTCTTAAAGTTGGTGTCGAATTCTGGGCATAGACCAAAAAATAAATAAACCAGTCTAAAAAAATCAATTATCCACTAATTGATACTAGACCTCTTAAAAAAAATTATAAATAAAAAAATCTAACTAGAAGATAAGGCCATTTTGTAAGTGTTAATATTGTAAGTCTTATCTTCTCAATTACTCCTTCTCCATCCCTTGTGTCTTATTTCTATATTATCTATTAAAAAAAAAAAAAAAGAGGTATGCAGTGCCTCTAACTCAAGACTTTGACTCCTTTATATATATAAAAAGAAAAAAAAGGACTTTCTCAAATTCTTCATGTGATTCCCACGAAATTATTGAAAATGCAGCAGTTCCATGTGAATCCGTGTAGAAAATCAAGGTGATTAAACGATAGAAAAAACTCACCAATTAAATTTCTTGTAGCGCCTCTAATTCTTTTGGCTTGCCCTAGCCCCTAGTTCATCTCAATTGAAAAATTATGTTCAGATCAGGGACGGACTCAGGATTTTAAGCTAATGAGAGCCAGAGTATAAAGAGAAAAAAAATCCAAGCATTCATATAGTATTAAAAAATTACACAAAATTGTTGTTTCTAAAAACATTAAGATGCAATCATATATCAACAAAGACAAAATTGAAATAAAATTTTTTTTTTTGAAGTTAGAGCATTCACAGTGGTGGTGCAACAAATTTTAGCTTTTAGCACTCAAAAAACTACTTTATCTATTTTACCACAGCACTTTACAATACACCAAATATCAAATGTTCTATTTTTTTATCACTTCATTTAAAATAATATAAACAACTCATTAAAATAATAAAGGAAGTGAGAGAATTTGAGTTTTTTAATTGAAGGAAGATATATAATTTTAATAAAATATTATATTTTATTTTTAACAACTTGCTACCGTCAATTAGTATTTATACCAGTTTACTATAATTGCAAAAAAAATTAGCTTTATTTTCTCCAATAACACATGATTGTTTAGTTCCTTTGTAGTAAAAAATATATATATATATATATATTACTAAAATTCAATCACCATTGTGAATGTTTTTATTATTTTTTTAAGTTTTTAAATTGAATAATTCCATTTAGATTAGATTAACTAGGCTGATTAAAGAAAATGGGACTAAGGTTTTAAAAGGGGAGCTTAACTAAAAAAATGAAATATATAATAACCAAAAAAGTTAAATAATAATTGTATCCAGGAGGCGGCCCCCTTGGGCCCCACCTGGGTCTGTCCCTGGTTCTGATGTAACAATGTCCCATATTCAAAGTTTTCTCTTAATTTTCTGTCATTCCCTCAAACTTTATTGGTGATTTGACTGTTGATTATCTTTTTTTTTCTTTATTAATTTTTCTTAAAATATTATTCAATAAACAAAATAAACTCATTCAAATACACTGAATTGGAAAGGCATCAATTCTCGAAGCAGAACCTCTCAAAGTCTTTTAAGTTGTGCTCGGTTTTTGTCAACAAAAAATTTTTCTTAGATGACCATAGCCTAATCATTTTTAGTAGTTAAAGTTTCATAAAATGTTGGTCACGAAGTGGATTGAATTTTAAGGCACATGTTAGGGGAAGGTGCACTTACGAGATAAAGCACTAACCACTAAAAGAAATTACGTAGAATGTGAAAAATTATATCCAACACCCACTAAAAATGTGGGATTCCATTTGAATCACTAGGTCGATTGAATTGCTTTAAGCCACTGTACACAAATTGATTTGTTTCATGAATATATATATATATATATATTTATATATATAATTCATGATAATGACAATCAATATTAGCAATTCTTAACTCGCTTGGATGCTAAAAGCAAAAATAATAAACAAACTGTTTGTTCTATTTAGACCTCCTATAAACCAGATTTGTTTAACCTAATTAATTTGCCAAGTAGTTATTTAGGTTAATTATCAGTAGTAGTTAATTTTGTTATAGCAACAACTTCTACAACACCAAATCTTGAGTTTCTTCAAGGAATAATGCTAGCAAAAGAATTTAGAGGGCTTTAGGTACAAAAATCCTAGATCTACAATAGGAGGCACGAGATGCACTATTCTCTCTCTAAAAACCTCTAAAAACCCCATCTAGGGTTAGCTTATAATGTCCTTTAAATATTGCAAAAAATGGATTGCGATTTGGGTTTCAAACGGACAAGTTATGGGCTTTTTAAGTTTACTGATTTTTTCTGATTTGCAACTTTTGATCGATCGAATAGCAATCGAGAGAACCAGACTGTATCTCACTTTGTTCATCCTAAACTTGAGTTTTTTTTTTTTTTTTTTTTTTTTTTTTTTTTTTTTTTTTTTTGTCTTGGACTTGAAAGTACACCATTCTAACTCAATTAGACTTACTTTTTGTCATGGTTTGCCAACACTACAAACTCAAAACCTAATAATCTCCCATTTTTTTAATCTGTGACAAAACATACATACAACATAATGCCCATATACAATAAAATGTCCAAATACATCACAAATCCCAATCTAAGACTCCCAACCTAGAAGTTGCAAGAAGAGGCAGAAGGTCTTGACCAGAATGTACTTGTCTTTCCTGAAACACTCACAAAAACACATCACCACATGTGTTGAAATAAAGACAAATAAACAATATGAATAACAAATATAAAATCAAAAGCAAACTAACTCTCCCCCTAAGTTAAATACATAAAATGCTTTTATTTTCTCCCATTTTTAAAACCAATTTCATCTCCCCCTAAATAAAAACAGTTAAAAACCTTTTCAATATTATTCCCAGAATTCAATTATTTCTCAATTACATCTATTTCTCCCCCTTTTTGTCATGTATTGACAAAGACAACCCAATTTGAAGGTAGACAAAAAGCATACATAACAGAGGACAAGAGAAAATAGAGAATCAAAGAACCATAAAAGAAATAAGCTCTATAGAAAATAGAGGCAACTCCCCCCTATGAAGAGCAACAACCCCCCCCTATGAATATCATAGATTTTAAAAAACAGCTTTCTCCCCCTATAAAATTAGGAAAAACAAAACACGTTTGGGAAAAATTTAGGAGATGGGGAAAACTAAAAAGACATAAACCTAACAAAAAAATAAAATAAAATAAGCTGAGGATGCACATGAAGAAAAATATTCTCTCTTTCAATATATGCAAACTTGACACTATGTGACCCATAATTAGATGCATGCAAAATGCTTTCATGTGTCAAGGTATTTTGAAATCAAATCAAGTGGATAAAATATTAGCACATTTATTATGCACCATATCTCTTAAAAAAAATTCTAATTTTCAATAGTTTACACATCAAGAAAAATAGCATATACTAAAATGTACAGAACTCAAAAATTAATCAATCAATTTTTAAATCAAGTTTAGTGCCTAATTTTGTAAAGTGTATGCATGTTATGTGTGAAAACAATAAGAGATATGACTGCAAAAATGCAAGATGGATACATAAAACAATGCAATACATGTTCTAATCTATATGTGCAATTTATGAAAAGATTGATCGGTCAAGAAACTAAAAACTAAATTTCCAGTTTCGATCGGTTGAACATCAATCAAGCATCAATCGAGAGAGGCAAAGAGTTTTGGCCTAAAAACTGGACATATTCCATCAATCAAGGGAGATTTTCGATTGGTCGAACTATGTAAATTTTAAAATTTTAAAAATCTGGGCACATTCTGAGTAGGATTTAATCTTTGTTGTGTTGATCCATTAACCCCTGTTGTTATGGATAGAGGACAGCCATTAATTATACCTCCTTTATTTGATGGCACTAACTATGCATACTGGAAAGTACGTATGAGAGCTTTCTTGCAGTCTTTAAATGAGAAGGTGTGGCAAGCTGTAGAGATTGGTTGGACCAGGCCAAAGGAAGCGCCAGCCGATTGGGATGAAGCAAAGTTCAAGGCGGCTAAATTTAATAGCAAAGCATTGAATGCATTATTTAGTGCAGTCACTAATGAGGAGTTTAAGAAGATATCCTCCACAGAAACTGCACAGGAAGCATGGACCATCCTCCAGACAACCTATGAGGGTATAAAGGCTGTCAAGGATTCAAAGTTTCAGAGGCTCACTACAAGCTTTGAAGAAATAAAGATGGAGGAGGATGAGTCGTTTGATGAGTTCTATGCCAAGCTCAAGGATATAGTAAACTCAGCCTTCAATCTTGGGGAAACCATTTCTGAACCCAAGATTGTAAGGAAAGTGCTCAGACCTCTACCCAAGAGATTCCATGCCAAGATTACGACGATAGAAGAATCAAAGGATATTGACAAAATTCCTTTGACAGAGCTGGTTAGTAATCTGCAGACTTACGAGTTAGGGTTATCAAGGATTGGAAAGTCGGGAAAGGGCAAGAGCATGGCCTTGAAGGCAAAGAGCAGTGACACAAATGAGTCTTCCGATGATGAAGATTCCAAGATGAAGTCCTACATTACAAGGCAGTTCAAGAAGTTTATGAAGAATGCCAACGTGAGGAACTTCGACAAGTACCGTAGACAATCCAGTTTTTCTTAGTTTAAAGGGCAAGACAAAGGGAAGAAGGATGCTAAGGAAGGTGGTCAGTACATTGTTCCTGTAGGACCTAAGTGTTTTGGGTGTCAAGGCTTCAGGCACATGAAACATGAGTGTCCTACGTATCTTAAGAACATTGGGAAGAGTAAGGCACTTGCTGCTACGTTAAGCAACACTGAGCCTGAGGAAGATTTCGACAATGAGGATGACGGAATCTTGAATGCCTTCACTACCACTGTCAATCCTACTGATGGGATAGTTGAAGATGTGGACAAAGAAGAAGAATTGGTGAAGTCTAAATTTGAGAAGATGGATGATCAAGATGACATTTATACAGCTTATGAGAAATTGTACAAAGTTTCTGAAAAACATGAGAAACTTTATAGGCTGGGCACCAAGAAATTCAGTGATGTGGAACTCTCGTGAGGAAGTATCCACTAAGTTTGATGAGGCTAATAAGACGATTGGAGCACTGAGGTTTGAGAACAATTTCTTGGCTGAGAAGACCAAGAAGCTTGAGGCGGAGCTGTTTCAAGTCAAAACTCAACTGGAGAGGACTTCAAGCGCTAATCTAGATGAGATGCTCAGCATTCAGAAATCTGCTTTAGATTGAATAGGTTTAAGGTATGGTATTTCTTCCTCTAATACTGCTTTTACTAGTACTAATGTTTTTGTTCCTCCTGCTAGTAATACTGAAATTGAGAACACCGATGTTAAAATTAGTCTAGTTAGTGAGAACTTAGACAAGGGTAAATCTATTTTAGGAGAACCCCCTAAACTAGATAAGAAAGAAGCTAAAATCCTAAGGCTAAGAAGGCTAACTCTCAAAAGCCTAAACAAAAGAAGCAGCATCTCTGTCATCATTGTGGTGTTGCCAGTCATGCTCAACCAAATTGTTATAAGTGGTTAGCCACTCAACAGAGCAACGGCATGATAGCATCTGGAAACCAAAATTAGCTACAATAATCTCTTGCCCCTCTCGGTAATCTTCTCAAGGCCTTCATGTTCCTTTCAAACTTGAATGGTTTCAATTCTTCCCCTTCTCCACTGGTTTAAGGGTTTAATCAAAGGAAAGGTTCTTCCAAGGTGTGGAAGAAAAAGGACTCTAAGTTGCATTACTTGTGTGTTTTGCTTTTATTTTTGAGTCAGTCTAGTTTTATGCTTTATTTTGTTTATTTTCAGTTTTTGGTTATTTTGGTTTTTTATAAAAATAAAAAAAATTGAAAAATCAGAAAAATACAAAAACAGTGTGTTTTTGATGTACATTGGTACTTATGTACCTTGGATGGCCATTGAAACAAAGTTTTCTAAACTTTGTATCCTTTGTAACTTAGATGAGCATCTCTATACATAACTAAGCAAACGAGTTTTGTGACTCTTGTTTGTGATGAGTAAGATTAAGTCTCTTATATTTAACACTCATATCACTCTTTTTGACGGGAATGACTAAAAAATCCTGAGAGAAAGGCATTAATAACCATCTCACCACTGTTGCCCGCCAATCATGCATTACATTTGTATGTTTTGGCATAGCAAAAGTGTGATGTCAATGATATTTGTGTGCTTAGGTATAGCAAAATTAGAATGTCAAATATCATTGGGTATTTCTTTTCTCTCTCTAATAAGCCCATGTATGATATACTTGAAAGAAAAATATGCAAAGAAAAATCAAAAGCAAAAAGATCAAAAATGCTTTTAAATATGATTGCAAGCGTGTATTCTAGGAGATGTGGGAGTTATAGGATGTACTTTGAAGGTGATAGTCTCCATCAAGCAGTTATGATTGTGTGTGAGTTAAAGTGATTTTCTTATATCTCAAATCGTCATAACATGTATACACTTATGCAATCTTGTGATGTATTTCACACACAACACGCAATATTCTTTACTATTCTTGATACATGTGTAGAAACAATGTGATTTGGCCATCACAAGTTTTACATGTGTTAATGTATGCTCACTAAAATGTCTTGACTTATTTTTGAAATATAAAATTGGTTAGACTTGTTTTAGTGTGGGTGTGTGTTTTGGAGATCCTTGTGCTCAAAATATTTTAGATTGAGAGACTATGTTGAGAGATTTTTGTGTTGATTGGATCATTGGTTGAGTTGTATGTTGGATTGTATTCATATCTGTGTTTTTCTCCTCTCAAAAAACTGTTTTGAAAAACTGGCTCGACACCTCCTTGACAGCTCCTCAATACCTTACTATCTGTTAAGCTTCTTAAGCCTCTTTCTTAACGCAATCTCGTGGATCAATCGAGAAAGCTCCTGCCTCCTCGATAGCTTCTCGACACTTGGTGGATCAATCGAACTTCTATTCTTGAAATTGATTCTTTGTTGCTCGATACTTGCTCGATACCTCAATTGCTGATGACCACTTTCTTAACACCTCCCTCGACAGCTTCCTCAACACCTCCTGATACCTCAACTATCGAGCATTACTGAAGGTCCTATTTAAACCTCCGTCGCGATCCTTCTCTCATTTCTTTGATCTCTCTCAATCTATCCACGCCTGTTCATCTCCCAAACACTCTCTTTTTCACTCCCAACCTCTTCCTCAAGGTTTCTTCAAGCTTTTTCAAGTTTCTCTACACTTAGTAAGCGTCTAATCCCTCTTTATTCATGCATTTCATGTTTTAAAACCTAGGTTTTGGGATTTTTTTTTTGGTTGAAATTTTGGGGTTTTTTCAAAATTGATGAGTGTTTAATGAAATTTTGGGTTGGGTTTTCATTTAAATGTGTTTAAAACCTCATACATTGCATTCCATTTGCATTTTAATGGTATTTTAATGCATTTAAATGTGTGTAATATGCTTGTGTGCTGGTAGGATTGGATTGGGCTAAGCCCATGATGTCTTTTTGTTTTGCATGTCACATGTTCATGCATTTCTCATGCATACGTACTTTTTTTTTCTTCATATTTGATATATTTGAACTGTTTGGGATTTTTCTGATTGTTCTTCTCTTCTTCTCCCTCTAAATCTGTTTACGTTAGTTGTGTCTATGACACCTAAACGTAAATTCACTCCTGCTCGGAACCCTATTCGTTCCGGTGCTTCTTCATCTACTGATCCTTCTCCTTCTACTATCCGGTTCCGTGATGATGATGCTTTTAAGGCATTTTCGGAGAACTTCTCCAGACGAGGCATTCACTCAAAACGCCAAGTCATTCTATCGGACTTTGCCGACACTAACCTTCCCTCTGTCATTCACAGTAGGGGATGGGAGTTACTATGTGACGTCCCGGTCACATGTCCTCTTGTGCTTATCTAGGAGTTTTACTTCAACATGCATGAGATTGATCGTTCAGTACCTCTCTTTTTCACTCGCGTTCAAGGTATGTGCATTCCTATTACACCGCAGCTGGTTGCGAATGTGCTTCATGTCCTAGGATAGAGTTTCCTGACTATCTTAGTTGTGAGTGTCTGAGGACAGTGTCCAGGGATAAGCTTATGTTTTCTTTTTATGAGCACCCTACTGCTTGGAGTGAGCATCTTTTTACACCATGTCGACCGTTTGCTAAAGGTCCTAGATTCATGAACATGGTGATGACATTTGTTTTACATCCTCTTTCTCATTATAACTCCATAACAAAGCCTTGTGACCGATTTTTGCTATCTCTTCTTGGGCATCTCGCTATAAATTTTCCCTTTCACTTCATTCCGTCTATCATAGATGTTCATTTAGATTTGGCGTCCCGTGATAAGCTCATCTTTCCTTCCGCTATCACGTGGATTTTACGCCATTTTTTCATTCATTTTCCCTCTTTCGACCACTTTATTGTCATATGTGCCCTAAATTACGCTATCGTTAAACATAGCGAGGCCCAGTTTTGGTCGCGGCAGACGGATTCAGCAGCACTCTCCTCTCGTTCTGAACCATCCCGGTCTCCTCCATCTGCATCCGCTCCTTCCTCTTCCGGTGATGTGTCTTTAGGAGATGTTATGGTGCAACTGTAGCACATGGATGTTCGCTTGGATACACTCTTTACAGAGTTGTATCTGGTGAACGTTTGTGTCGGTCGTATTGCATGATGGCAGGCGACTATGGGCGACTTTGCACCTGAGCCTACTCCTTCACCACCTCATCCAGGTGCTTCTAATTCTGATGCTGAGGATGATGATGATGATGGTGATGATGGTGATGACGATGACACTTCAAATGATGATGGAGATGCTAGCTTTACCGATGAGATGTCTACTTGACACTCTACCTTTTGTCACTCGTGACAAAAAGGTGGAGTAGTTTTGGATATGAGAGTAGTCACTCTTAGGGGGAGAGTTAGTTTTTAGGATCATTGTGTTACGGGGAGTGTTGTTATTTTTTTCTTTTAAGGGATGTAGTGAGGATATTATGTATCTTTTCTTTTCTTTTATTTCTTTCTTAGATACATTGTTTTTGTACATGAGGTCTTGTGACCATTTATAGACATACATTGTATTTTTTTTCTCTTCTATATTGTGATGTATGTTTTTCTTTCACCTACCTTTTTCATGTGTTGTTTCTTTTCTCTCTTTATATACATGCTTTTTATTATTTGTATGCAATCTATTATTTCTGTTTCACACAAAGATGCCTTGATGAGTTTTATTCAAAGTGTTTAAGAAATACAGGTTGTCAAAAGTCTACTTTCCATAAACTCTCTTATTGCAAAATTTTTCAAGAGTTTGTGTTAGGATAGATTTTATTGTATTCAATAAGTGAATATGAGTTAAGTGATTTATGACTTCTCTCATATGTTCATTTGTTTGTTGTGGTTTTGTCACGGATTGCCGAAGGGGGAGATTGTTAGGACATATGTGTTTCTCTTGTTATAAAACATATGTCATGATTTTATGTAATTGGCTTATCCTTTGACAAAACGCACTTTACTTGTATTTGGGTAGACTTACGATGTGTTTAACTACTTCAAGAAATCACGTTTTAAGATCTAGTGTTGAAGCCTTCAAGTCTGTACAAGAAATCAAGCAAAAAGTGCAAATTCATTAAAGCTCGACAGCTGGTCGATACCTTATCAACAACTTTTATCTGTCGAGGTTTAAGAATTTTAGATTTCAACTATGATTTTCTTGGGATCCGTGAATCTGTCTATGGGCTTTCTTTTCTCCTAACCCTAGAAATATAAAAAGATTGTTTTAAGAGCAATCAAACGGTACACAAGTTGCACAAGCATTAAGCAAATTTTGTTCAAGCAAATTGTGATCGGAGACAAAGTTCTTGACCTAGTTCATCTCTTTCTTAGAGAAGTTGCTGTGTATTTGCACCATAGGGTTTTGTGACCAAGCATCTTTCTGATCTTCATCGTGTGGATGAATTGAAGAACTTTGCAGCCAACAATCTTTTCAGATTGGTGTTTTGAAGTCATGTACTGGGATTCACGCAACCGTTAGTCACGTACGTGGGAGCTGTGCATCAGAAAGAGGAACTGTCACTACAAAACAAGTTCGATTGGGTATTGGGGTAAGGTTTCAATTGTAGGTTGGTAAGGTACTTGGGATTCCTTGCTTGTAACCGCTTGTTGTGATAATAGTGGAGTTTCGGGAGTGGTGACTTGAAAATCACCCGGTAGGGTTTTTGCCGTTAGATTTTTCCCCATTCGTAAACAAATCACCATGTCATTTATTTTCTACTGTAATTTTAGTTTATTGGTGATTTGTTTGTGCTACCACGTGTTTGCATGATAAATTGATTAATTAATAACTTGGCTAATTAATTAATTAATTTCTATCACAAGTAGTCATTCAGTTTATGGCCTATCAATGGCTTTTATGATTTGCACACATGTGTTCATGATTAGCGAGTAATAGTGGTGAGATGATTATTTACGCCTTTCTCCTAGGATTTTTTAGTCCTTACGATCAAAATATGTGTCATCAAAATCAAGATTGTTTCTTTAAAAACTATAAATAACTCATACAATTAAGCACTACATAATACAAACTAGCAAAATGCATAAAATTTCTCATCAAAGCTAAACAAGGTACACAGTCATGAAATGCAAATTTCATTGGCCAACCTCGATTACACACTCAGTGGTGTGCAATACAAAAAATTAAAAATCTTTTTGTGTTATTTAAAATTTTTATGAACAAAAATAACAAAGTACAAATTATGCTAAATGAATTCAATGTTAAAACAATGTATGAACAGTGCTCAACTAAGCTATAGAGGGTACATAAACAAGAAATATCAATTTCTTAATTAACCCATGAGTACATGCACAAACTAGTGCATACTCACACAAAATTATATTTATCTCAATATAGTCATGCGCTTAGTTATGTAATACATACTTTCTATGTTTCTCCACAATACCAAGCATGTTCTAAATCAAGAGAGAGATATCATAATTCATGTAATCCTCAAGAAAAATAAAACAAAGCACAAAATAAATTATTTTTGTCTTTTTGAAATTTTCAATTTTTTGGATTATTTTTTTAAACAAAAAAACCTAAGAAAATAAAACAACCAAAAACAAAATAAAAAACATGTCCACAAATAATTAAAAGATTTAAATCTAGAATAAGTAAACAATAGTCACCTTAGTGAATCCTTTCTCACCCATACAGCACGAGTTTTTGGATTTGTAGGTGAAAAACCTTGAGAAACAGAGTATATCTCACTTTTTTCATCCTGAACTTTGGTTTTTTCTTTCTTTTTTTTTTTTTTTGTTTTTTTTTTTCTTGGACTTGAAAGTACACCATTCTAACTCAATGAGACTTACTTTTTTTCATGGTTTGCCAATACTACAAACTCAAATCCTAACACAAACAAAATTGAAGAATAAAATAAAACATGTTAAGTATACGGGTATATTAACATATCACATCCCCCTTGTCTTAACCCATACCTAATTGACCGTTCCCCGAGAAGTGGTGACCCTGCTTGACATTACAGTTTCTCAGTGGCTCAGCAAACCCTTGGGAATATCGATGCCGAGCACATCTGCTGAAGTGGGAACCATTTCCAAAGCTACTCTCACCTAAAAGCCCACTTACTATTAACAACATTGGACCCCTCATTGCACTAATTGAAAAAGTCATCATAATCATCCCACTACTAATTGGCTATAAATATGAGAGGAAGAGGAGAAGATGAGGTGATTGGAAAAAGGCTATAAAAAAGAGAGAGAGAAAAATGATCTCATTGAGTCTCTACCGAGAACGACCCAGAGTAGGAAACTCAAGCCCACTATACAAGTAAGTTGTGAGCCTAAGTCAGGTTGAATCTAAAAGCCTTATATTGGGGGCTGCATAATTGGCGTTGTCTGTGGGAATCTCCTACAAAGCTGTGGTTCAACAGGGACTCACGCACAAGGAAAATGTCTGAAGGACGTTTGGGAGAACATGCTGAGAGCGGATCCGTCAGGTCTTCTCGGGGATCCATATGGCGGGAACAAAGGCAAAAAAGACTCGAAGACAGGGAGTGCAAGCAATAGGAGGAACAATCTAGTCTCGGAAATGGGTCATATCAGACACTTCGAATGGTATCAAGTGCCATAAGGCATGGATAGTTCGAGGAAAGAGACCAGGCGGTGGAGCGGTTGTGTAGACTGGTGAGAGATTTGGAGTTGGAGGTGAGAAATAGGCGCTAAAGAAGGGACCAAAATATCCGAGAAAGGAGGGAGGATAGTGTGGGGGACCGTTATGGAAGGGAATCTAGTCAATCTGGCTCATGCCAATGCCAAGACCGTTCCCAAGAGTCCCGCCGACGCAGGAGTCGTTTTCATTCTCGAGGATCACACCAACGCAGGAACCGATCTCGTTCTTAAGAATTGCGTCGACAAAGTCACTCTCATTCTCGAGAATCACACCAGCGACGGAACCGTTCACATTCGCACGGGTATACTGACTGGGGTTCAGATTCCCCAGAAAAGGAATGTCCACACAACGTAGCTATGGACGCCATGAGCCGAGCCTTACAGAGAGTAGCTTGATCGCCGTTCTTAAGCGAAATTGAATGGGCACAAATGCCTAGTAGATTTACACAGCCACTGTTTAATTCCTACGATGGGAAGGCGGACCCCGTAGAGCATGTCTGTCATTACATCCAGATGATGTCTCTTCACATCTACAATGACGCGCTGATGTGTAAGGTGTTTCCCTCAAGCCTCAGGCCGACAACATTGAGGTGGTTTAATGGACTGCGAAAAGGTTCCATCCACAGTTTTGTCGAGCTAATCCAGGAATTCGGTGCTCAATTCATAACATGTAGCCGGGTGCCGCAACCGGTTGATGTGCTTGCTTTCCATGAAAATGAGGAACGGCGAAACCCTACGCAATTATGCCAGTCAGTATTGGGAGCTCTACAATGAGATTAGTGACAGCAATAGAAGATTTCAGCCAATACCTTTAGAATGGGGCTTCTTGAGGATTCGGAACTGCGAGAATCATTGACGAAGGCCTCCTGAGAATATAAGACAACTTATGAGATGCATTGAGGAGTACAAACGCCTCGAAGATGATCGACTACAGAGTAAGGGCAAGGCCTTGTTGTAAAATCATTCTCGGCAGAGTGTTTTTCCCTCAAGGCTACGACAGGACTTAGAGATACATGAGTCGGGGGCACAAATGGAGGAAGTGAACATGGCATTTAAGGAGCCAGTGCATAAGATCATGGACCAGATCAAGAACGAGTCGTACTTCAGATGGTCGAATAAGATGGGGGGTGATCTTTCTCGAAGGAACCAAAGTTTGTACAGTACATATCACAGAGATAAGGGGCATACCATCGAACAATGTCGGGTGTTAAAAGATCATCTCGGGTAGTTGGTCAAGGCCGGATATTTGAAAGAGTTTGTAGTAGACCCCAGACACTAGGTTGCTGAACAAGGTGCTACGCGTAAAGGGAATCCTCTCCCATCACCATTAGGAGTGATCGAAGTCATTCATACGTTCCTGAAGGGTTTAACAATGACTAGAAGAGGAGTGTTGACTGTAGCCCCTGGTAGGGGATTGCACGATAAAATAGCCACTCAAGAAGAAAGTGAGAACTGATCGGGAGCTATTTGCTTTCGATGACGAGGATTTAGAGGGAACGATCCAACCACACGATGACACGTTGGTAGTCACTGCACAGATAAGTGGTTTCTTGGTGAAAAGAATAATGATAAACCAGGGAAGTAGGGCCGACGTGATGTACCTGGACTTATTCAAGAGACTCGGGTTAAAGAATCAGGATTTAATAAAGTATGACACCCCATTACTCTCATTTAACGGAAAGGTTGTGATTCCCGAGGGTCAAATTTCCCTCCAAGTGAATATGGGAGGAAAAGAAGTGATAGTAACCTTTATCGTGGTCAGTTCGTTTTCCCTATACATAGCAATCTTGGGAAGGCGTGGATTCACACCATGGGGGGCTATATTGTCCACATTACATGTAAAGGTAAAGTTTCATACCGAGCAAGGCGTGGCAGTAGTTCGAGGAAGTTAGAATGTCGCAAGGCAGTGCTTGGTCGCTACTGTTAGCTGGAAGGACAAGCAGGTTAAACGAAAACCAACTTCAAATTAGGCATCATTATAGCAATTATAGGAGCCCTAGAGGGGAATGGGGGCTGGTTGTGCCGAGGAGCTGATCGAGGTCAAAATATTACCTGACACTGGTAGGTACTTTCAAATATAAGTGAATATGGGGGGCGAGGATAAGGTGGAGATGTTGCTGCTACTTATATAGAATATGGATGTGTTTGCATGGTCTCCGTTTGAAGTGCCCGGGGTTGACCCTGAATTCATTGTCCATAGGCTCAACGTAGACCCATCATTAGCTTGAAATTCAAGTGACAAGCAATGGCTAAAAGTATCCGGATAGACTCAAGTCTAGCTACAAGTGCAAATGTCTCATCAAAGTCATCTCCTTCCACTTGAATGTATCCTTGGGCAATAAGTTTGGATTTATTTCTGATGACTATTCCATGCTCATCAGACTTGTTTTTGAAGATCCATTTAGTGTCAATTACATGGACTCATTCGGGTCTTAGAACCAATTCCCCCACATCATTTCAAATGAATTGATGGAGTTCTTCATGCATTGAGTTGATCCAATCAGCATCTTGCAAAGCTTCATTGACTTTCTTAGGTTCCACTTGAGAAAGGTAACATGAGTGTGTAATGACATTTGATGCTTTAGATCTCAGTCTCATTTTGTTATTCAAAATTCCCAAGATATTTATGGAAGGATGATTAAGTTTGAGCCTAGCAGATGGACCTTTCACCAAAGAAGTTTTTGTACTCTTTTCTCCAAATGGTGTACTTGACTTATCATGTTCCTGTGGAGTTTCTCTAACAGGGGTTGTTGGTTCTAAAACAGTATCATTTAGAATCAACAGTTCTTCATCAGTACACTTTTCAACATACTCCTTAGGTAGAGCATCTTCAAACTCTATAGATCTCTCTTGAACACTTTGAGCCTCTTCAGCATGAGTTTTAACACATTGTTCATCATTTATCGCCACATTAGCAGATTCCATCACAATTTTCGTTATGAGATTATATACCTTGTATGCTCTGCTTGATGTAGAATACCCAATGATGGACCCAAAAAATGTCATTGTCCAGACGAACCCAATAAAGATCATCGTCCATGTAGACCCAGCTCGGACGAAGGAAGAAAGTCATAAAGAGGGCATTCAATATCCCGACGGTTACATATCAGCAAGGAGACCATTAGGATCCCCATCAAAATCCACATTGAATGGGCCAAAAAGCATTTCAAAGAAGACACTTAATCCACCATTAAAGGAGAGCAACGGCTAGAAGAAAAGCGTGTGTATATATATATATATATTCACCAAAAAAATGAATAAGATATGGATGCAATTTTCTACTCAGTCTAAACCCCGACAACTATGTTATCTACATCTCTAAAAAGCTATATTTGTTGACTTTATCATTGAAGACTCTGTGGCTGTCACCGCACCAGTGACCAACTTAAGAGGGTCCCTTTCTTCTTTCTAAACTTTCCAGGAACTTGGACGAGCCCGTGCTAATCCATCTAGATGAATCTACTCACTAACGATTTCCCTCGTCATCACCCAAGAAAGAACCCTTTATCACTTTTTGCATCAAATTTTTCCAGATTCTCTTGGTCTCGAAGGATGTAACAATCACTGTAAAAAACTCTGAAATATTTCACCATCGATTTCTTTCCTAGCCAAAGTTCATATTGGGTCTTTTTTGTAGCGAGATGAAAGTACACTTTATTCAATGTATGACATGCAGTGTTTATAGCTTCTCCCCAAAAAGATTTTGGCATGCTTTTATTGTTCAACATTACCCTAGCCATCTTTTGAATTACTTTATTCTTTCTTTCCACAACCCCATTCTGTTGAGGTGTCTTGGGTGCAAAGAATTCTTGTTTTGTCCCTTGATCATTGCAAAAGGATATGAGTTTAGAGTTCTCAAATTCTCTTCCATGATCACTTTTGATCCGAGCAATCAAGATATTCTTCTCTACTTGCAGCTTCTTGCACAGATGAATCATCTTATCAACAACTTCTGAGTTATCTTTCAGAAGAACAACCCAAGTATATCTTGTAAAATCATTTACCACAACAAGGATGTACTTCATTCCACCTAAGCTTTGAACTATGGCAGGACCCATAAGATCAATATGTAGCAACTCCAAAGGTCTAGATGTCTAAACTTCACTAATTGATGGATGCCTAGGTTTCACTTGTTTACTGATCTGACATGGTCCACAGATATTTTCTCTATCTTTTCAAACTTTGGTAGCCTGAGAATCGCCTCACACTTGGAGATTTTTTCTATTTGCTTATGACTAGCATGTACTAGCCGTTGATGCCACAAATCCACCTGATTAATTTTTACACTATAACACTTCTAATTTATGCTTGGCGTTATACCATAACAATTATCAATTGTTCTTATTTCAACAAATTTACAGTCACCTCCATCATCAAGTATCTCACATTCATACTTGGTGAACAATAAATTCAGCCCATTGTCACAGATTTGACTGATGCTTAGCAAGTTCGCCTTCAACCCATCTACGAACCACACATGTTCAAACACGGGCAGTCCTAAAATGTTTATTGTTCCAATACCTCAAATGATTGATTTGCTTCCATTTCCAAAAGTGATAGTACCAATCTTTCCTTCAAAAAGAGTCTTGAACAAAGGTTTATTACCTATCATGTGCCTGGTACAACTACTATCCAAATACCAAAGACAAGTATCACGTGCCTTTAAGGCAATTAAAGCAGTATAACAAACATAATTATTGCAAGAAGTAGTCATACTTAAATATTCAAGGATAGGATTAGCACATTTAAAAAGCCATATAGTCCTAGAAGAAATAGATTCAATTCTCATCCTAGTTGCTTTCAAGAAACTAGACAAAGAATCCACGACAGCAGGGGTCAAGGATTAACTCTAGCTCAAGAAACCTATAAGCAAGAGCTAATCTGCTTTGATACCACTTGTTTGTTCATTTAGACCCTTTAAACCTGATTGTTTAACCTAATATATTAACCAAGTGATTACTTAGATTTATTAACCAATTGTACGGATCCCAGTACGCGACTTCAATCACCAATCTGAAAAGATTGTTGGCTGCAAAGTTCTTAAATTCATCCACATGATGAAGATCAGGAAGATGCTTGGTCACAAACCCTAAGGTGCAAATACACAACAACTTCTCCAAGAAAGAGATGAACTAGGTCAAGAACTTTGTCTCCGGTCACAATTTGCTTGAACAGAGTTTGTTCAATGCTTATGCAACTTGTGTACCGTTTGACGGCTCTAAAAACAATCCTTTTATATGTCTAGGGTTAGGAGAAAAGAAGGCCCATAGAAAGATTCACGGATCCCAAGAAAATCAGAGTTGAAATCTGAAAATCTTAAACCACGACAAATAGGAGATGTCGAGAAGCTATCGACCAGCTGTCGAGCTTTAATGAATTTGCACTCCTTGCTTGATTTCTTGAACAGACTTGAAGGCTTCAATACTAGATCTTGAAATATGGTTTCTTGAAGTAGTTAAACACATCTTAAGTCTACCCAATTACAAGTAGAGTGCGTTTTGTCAAAAGATAAGCCAATTACATAAAATCATGACATATGTTCTTAACATGTGAAACACATATGTCCTAACAATCTCCCCCTTTGGCAATCTGTGACAAAACCACAACAAACTAATCACTCAACTCATATTCACACTTGTTGAATACAATAAAATCTATCCTAACACAAACTCTTGAAAAACTTTATAAGAAAAGAGTTTATGGCAAGTAGACTTTGACAACCTGTATTTCTGAAACACTTTAAACAAAACTCATCAAGGCATCTTTGTGTGAAACAGAATAATAGATTGCATACAAATAAATAACAAGCATGTGTATAAAAAGAGAAAAGAAACAACACATGAAAGGGTAGGTGAAACATACATCAACAATATATAAGAGAAAATAAGTACAATGTATGTCTATACATGGTTTCAAGACCTCATGTACAAGAACAATGTATCTAATAAAGAAAGAAAGAAAAAAGATACATGATATCCTTACTACATCCCTCAAAAATAATAACAACACTCCCCCTAACAAAATGATCCCAAAAACTAACTCTCCCCCTAAGAGTGACTACTCTCATATCCCAAACTACTTCCCCTTTTTGTCACGAGTGACAAAGGGTAGAGTGTCAAGTAGATATCTCATCGGTAGAGCTAGCATCTCCATCATCAACTGAAGCGTCATTGTCATCACCATCATCATCATCATCATCCTCAGCATCAAAATCGGAAGCAACAGGATGAGGTGGTGAAGAAGTAGGCTCAGGTGCAAAGCCACCCATAGCCACCTGTCGTCGCGCAATATGACCGACACGAACGTTCACCTGATACAACTCCGTAGAGAGTGTATCTAGACGAGCATCCATGCGTTGCAGCTACGCCATGACGTCTCCCAAAGATACATCACCGGAAGAGGAAGGAGCAGATGCTGATGGAGTAAACCGGGATGGAGCAGAATGAGAGAAGGGTGCTACTGAATCCGTCTGTTGCAACCGAAACAGGGCTTCACTACGTTTAATGGTAGCGTAGTCTATGGCACACATGATGGAAAAATGGTCGGACGAGGGAAAAGGAATGGAAAAATAGCGTAGAATCCTCGTGATAGCGGAAGGAAAGATGAGCTTATCACAAGACGCCAAATCTAAATGAACATCTATAATAGACAGAATGAAGTGAGAGGGAAAATCTATAATGAGATGCTTAAGAAGGGATAGTAAAAATCGAGCACGAGGCTCTATGATGGAGTTATAGTGAGAAAGAGGATGTAACACAAATGTCATCACCATGTTCATGAATCTAGGACCTTTAGCAAAGGTCAACATGGTGTGAAAAGACACTCACCCCAAGCAGTAGGGCGCTCACAAAAAGAAGACATGAGATCATCCTTGGACACTGTCCTCAGAAGCTCACAGCTAGGATAGTCAGGAAACTCTATCCTAAGGACATGAAGCACATCCACAACCAACTGCGGTGTGACGGGGATGCGCATACCTCGGACGCGAGTGAAAAAGAGAGGTACTGAACGATCTATCTCGTGCATGTTGGAGTAAAACTCCTAGATCAGCACGAGAGGATATGTGACCGGGATGTCATTCAGTGACTCCCATCCCTTACTATGAATGATAGAGGGAAGGTCGGTGTCGGCAAAGTCTGACAGTATGACTTGGCATTCCAAATGAATGCCTCATCTAGAAAAGTTCTTCGAGAATGCCTTAAAGGCATCATTATCACGGAATCAAACAGTAGAAGGAAAAGGATCAGTAGATGAAGAAGCACCGGAACGAAGAGGATTTCGGGCTGGAGTGGATTTACGCTTAGGTGCCATAGACACGTCTAACGTAAACTAACAGAAAGGGAGAGAAAGAAAGACAATCAGAAAAGTCCCAAGCAGTTTCAAATATCAAGAATATTGAAAAGAAGTACATATGCATGGGAAATGCATGAACATGTGACATGCAAAAGAAAATGCATCATGGGCTCAGCCCAATCCAAACCTATCAGCACACAAACATATAGCACACATCTAAATGCATGATAATATCATTATAATGCTAATGTGATGCAATGTATGGGGTTTTAAACACATTTAAGTGAAAACCCATCCCAAAATTTCAATAAAAGCTCATTTATTTTGAAAAACCCCAAAAAAATTTCAAAAACCCCAAAACCTAGGTTTTAAATCATGAAATGCATGAATGAGAAAGGATTAGGAGCTTACCAAGTAAAGAGAAACTTGAAAAAGCTTGAAGAATCCTTGAGGAAGAGGTTTGAAGTAAGAAGAGAGTGTTTTGGGAGAGAAATAGAGAAGTATCGAGAGAGAGATCGAAGAGAAATGATTTTTGGATCGCACAGAGGCCTTATATAGGTAGCTAGTGAATCTCGACAGATGCAGGTATCGAGAGGTATTAAGGGATCTGTCGAGATAGGTATCGAGGATCTGGTCTTCGATAGCTGAGGTATCGAGGAAGCTATTAAGAAACAAAGAGTCAGATTCAGAACAAAAGCTCTATCGATCCAGTAGGTGTCAAGGAGCTATCGAGGAGGTAGGAGCTTTCTCGATTGATCCATCGGGTATCGAGGAGGTGTCGAGATTGCGTTTAAAAAAAATACTTGAGAGTTCGACAGATAGCAAGGCATCGAGGAGGTGTCAAGCCAGCTTTTCAAAACAGTTTTTCGAGTTATGAAAAATACAGATATGAATGCAATCCAACATACAACTCAACCAATGATCCAATTAACACAAAAATCTCTCAAAATAGTCTCTCAATTTAAAAATTTTGAGCACAAGGATCTCCAAAACACACATGCACACACACTAAACAAGTTTAACCAATTTTATATTTCAAAAATAAGTCATGATAGTTTAGTGAGCATACATTAACACATGTAAAACTTGTGATGGTCAAATCACATTGTCTCTACACATGTATCAAGAATAGCAAAGCATATTGCGTGTTGTGTGTGAAAAACATCGCAAAATTGCATAAGTGTATACAAGTTATGACGATTTGAGATATGAGAAAATCGCTTTAACTCACACACAATCATACTGCTTGATGGGGACTATCACCTTCAAGGTACATCCTATAACTCCCACATCTCTTAGAATATATGCTTGCAATCATATTTAAAAGCATTTTTGATCTTTTTGCTTTTGGTTTTTTTTTTTTTTTTTTTTCAAGTATATCATACATGAGCTTATTAGAGAGAGAAAAAGAAATACCCATTGATATTTGACATTTCAATTTTGCTATGCCAAAGCACACAAATGTTATTGACATCACATTTTTGCTATGTCGAAGCATACAGATGTCTTACATGATTGGCGGGAAACAGTGGTGAGATGGTTATTAATGCCTTTCTTTCAGGATTTTTTAGTCCTTCCCGTCAAAAAGAGTGATATGAGTGTTAAGTATAAGAGATAACTCAATCTTACTCATCATGAACAAGCGCCACAAAACTCACTTGCTTAGTTGTGCATAGAGATGCTCATTTAAGCTACAAAAGATACAAAGTTTAGAAAATTTTGTTTCAATGGCCATCCTAGGTACACAAGTACCAATGTACACATAACACACACTGTTTTTGTATTTTTCTGATTTTTCAATTTTTTTTTAAATTTTATATCAAAAAAAAAAAAAACAAAAACTGAAAATAAACAAACAAAAACATGTCAAACAAAGCAAAACATAAAACTAGACTGACTAAAAAAAAAAAAAAAAAAAAAAAAAAAAAAAAAAAAAAAACAAAACACATAAGTAATGCAACAAGCAAAAACAAGAAGATAGAAGAAAGTGATAAAATCACTTAGAGTCCATTTTCTTCCACACCTTGGAAGAACCTTTCCCTTGACTAAACCCTTGAAACGGTGGTGAGGGGGAAGAATTGAAACCGTTCAAGTTCAAAAGGAACATGAGGGCCTTGAGAAGATCACCGAGAGGAGCGAGAGATGATTGAAGCTGATTTTGGCTTCCAAATGCTATCATATTGTTGCTCTGTTGAGTGGCTAACCACTTATAGCAATTTGGTCGAGTATGACCGGCAGCTCCACAATGATGACAGAGATGCTGCTTCTTTTGTTTAGGCTTTTGAGAGTTAGCCTTCTTAGCCTTAGGATTTTTAGCTTTTTTCTTGTCTAGTTTAGGGGGTGCTCTTAAGATAAATTTACCCTTGTCTAAGTTCTCATTAGCTAGACTAATTTTAACATCAGTGGTCTCAATTTCAGTATTACTAGCAGGAGGAACAAAAACAGTAGTACTGGTAGAAGCAGTGTTAGAGGAAGAAATATCATACCCTAAACCTGTACGATCTAAAGCAGATTTCTGAATGCTGAGTATCTCGTCTAGCTCAACGCTTGAAGTCCTCTCCAGTTGAGTTCTGACTTGAAACAGCTCCGCTTCAAGCTTCTTGGTCTTCTCAGCCAAGAAATTGTTCTCAAACCTCAATGCTCCAATCGTTGATTAGCCTCATCAAACTTAGTGGATAATTCCTCACGGTCAAGTTCCACATCACTGAGTTTCTTGGTGGCCAGCCTATAAAGTTTCTCATGTTTTTCAAAAACTTTGTACAATTTCTCATAGGCTGTATGAATGTCATCTTGATCATCCATCTTCTCAAATTTGGACTCCACCAATTCTTCTTCTTTGTCCACATCTTCAACAATCTCATCAGTAGGATTGATAGTGGCATTGAAGGCATTCAAGATTCTATCATCCTCATTGTCGGAATCTTCCTCAGGCTCAGGGTTGCTCATGGTAGCAGCAAGTGCCTTACTCTTCCCAATGCTCTTGAGATACGTAGGACACTTATGTTTCATGTGCCCGAAGCCTAGACATCCAAAACACTTAGGTCTCGCGGGAACAGTGTACTGACCACCTTCCTTAGCATCCTTCTTCCCTTTGTTTTGCCCTTTAAACTGAGAAGAACTAGATTGCCTGTGGTCCTTGTTGAAATTCCTCCCGTTGGCATTCTTCATAAACTTCTTGAACTGCCTTGTAATGTAGGACTTCATCTTGGAATCTTCATCATCGGAAGACTCATCTGTGTCACTGCCCTTTGCCTTCAAGGCCATGCTCTTACCCTTTCCCGACTTTCCAATTCTTGATAACCCTAGCTCGTAAGTCTATAGATTACCAACCAACTCAGTCAAAGGAATTTTGTCAATATCCTTTGATTCTTCTATTGTCGTAATCTTGGCATGAAATCTCTCAAGTAAAGATCTGAGTACTTTCCTTACAATCTGGGGTTCAGGAATGGTTTCCTCAAGATTGAAGGCTGAGTTTACTATATCCTTGAGCTTGGCATAGAACTTATCGAACAACTCATCCTCCTTTATCTTTATTTCTTCAGAGCTTGTAATGAGCCTCTAAAGTTTTGAATCTTTGATAGCCTTCGTACCCTCATAGGTTGTCTGGAGGATGATCCATGCTTCCTTTACAGTTTATGTGGAGGATATCTTCTTAAACTCCTCATTGGTGACTGCACTGAATAAAGTATTCAATGCTCTGCTGTTAAAGTTAGCCGTCTTGATCTTTGCTTCATCCCAATTGGCTGGCACTTCCTTTGGCTTGGTCTAGCCAATCTCTACAGCTTGCCACACCTTTTCATCTAAGGACTGCAAGAAAGCTCTCATGTGTACTTTCCAATATGCATAGTTAGTGCCATCAAATAAAGGAGGTATGATTAATGACTGTCCTCTATCCATGACAAACAAGGGTCAATGGATCAACACAACAAAGATTAAACCCTAATCAGAGTGTGCCCGTTCTGATACCACTTGATAGGTCACAAACATAATGACCCATTGTGATAGAAATTAATTAATTAATTAGCCAAGTTATTAATTAATGAATTTATCATGCAAAGCGTGGTAGCACAAATAAATTACCAATAAACTAAAATTGCAGCGGAAAATAAATGACACTGTGATTTATTTATGAATGGGGAAAATCTAACGGTAAAAACCCCACCGGGTGATTTTCAGGTCACCACTCCCGAAACTCCACTATTATCACAAGTGGTTACAAGCAAGGAATCTCAGGTATCTTACCAACCTACAGTTGAACCCTTAACCCAATACCCAATCGAAATTGTTCTGTAGTGACAGTTCCCCTTTCTGATACACGGCTCCCAAGTACGTGACTAACTAATTACGTGAATCCCAGTACGCGACTTCAATCACCAATCTGAAAAGATTGTTGGCTGCAAAATTCTTCAATTCATCTACACGATGAAGATCAGGAAGATGCTTGGTCACAAAACTCTAAGGTGCAAATACACAACAACTTCTCCAAGAAAGTGATGAACTAGGTCAAGAACTTTGTCTCTGGTCACAATTTGCTTGAACAGAGTTTGCTCAATGCTTGTGCAACTTGTGTACCATTTGATGGCTCTTAAAACAATCCTTTTATATGTCTAGGGTTAAGAGAAAAGAAGGCCCATAGATAGATTCACGGATCCTAAGAAAATCAGAGTTGAAATATGAAAATCTTAAACCTCGACATATAAAAGTTGTTGAGAAGCTATCGACCAGCTGTCGAGCTATAATGAATTTGCACTCCTTGCTTGATTTCTTGAACAGACTTGAAAGCTTCAGCACTAGATCTTGAAACATGGTTTCTTGAAGTAGTTAAACACATTCTAAGTCTACCCAATTACAAGTAGAGTGCGTTTTGTCAAAAGATAAGCCAATTACATAAAATCATGACATATGTTCTTAACATGTGAAACACATATGTCCTAACAAGTTTGAAAAAATGTAGTTAGGGTTTCTCTTTTATATGTAGAGAAGTTTAGATGAAACCTTAAATGTTTTCACGAGCTTGGGCCTATTATGAAATTTTGTAGAAAAACTGTTCCTGCGATTTTCAATCAGTCAAGCCTAATTCTTGATCAATCGAGCAAGGCATAACCACACTTCCTTTTTCTGCAATCAGCTAGACTTGAACTTTGAAACAACCACTTTTAAGCATTGCCTAAAAACTTAGACTAGACATGTTTTGTTCTCAGTTTGCCAACACAATAAAAACATAATTCTAAACATTTAATCCTAAATCTTTAGAACCTAACAATAATGGATACCTTGAGCTTCATTTTTGGCGTCTAGGGAGTAAGTTACAATTCCTTAATAAATACTCTAACAAGAGGTAAGCTATACCTATGAGTTCCTTAATAAATTTTCGGAGGGTTTCTTTTAAATATTCCACACCTGACAAGCGCAAGAGGATGAAAGATCACATCCTTATGACGATAATAACATTAGGAGACCTACTAGTAGTAATAAATTTAATTGTAAATAACTATTTTAGTGATTTTATAATTAAGTTACCCAATCATTGTTGCGATGAAATTATGGTCTTTTGGATTTTGTAATTTGTAGTTGTTCCCGCCATCCCCATCTACATATCACATATGTTTATTACATAAGTACTTCTATACATTTTTAATTATACTAATCCGTAGTAGGTAAGTTAGTGTATATTTTAATTTCTTTATATTCTATGTTCTCTGCACAATTCATACCATTTGCAACCAACGAGATAGACGACTATAGACATTTGGAGAATAAGATGATGCTCACGTGGTGAACAAGATCAACATAATTCAACTTAGAGCTGTCCACAGGTCGGCTCAGGTTTGGAGCTGACCAGTACTCAACCAGATTGAGTAGGGTGACTGAGAATTGAACCTGTACTCAACCAATCATACGGTTTGGACCTGGCGTTTTGGGTCATTGATTGGATGGGTCAAAATCGTCGGTGGGTTTGAGCAACTAATTGGGCAACAAAATGAATCAAACAAATTATAAATAAAATGAATCAAAACAAATTATCAATAAAATACAAATTAGATAAACAAAATAAAAATGTGTTAGGGTTTCAATTTTTTAAAGTTTGGACTTCAAAATTTTCAGTTAATGTTTCGAGTTTGATAAGTGATAACTCAAAGCTATGACCAAATAAATCAAATCAATAGCTATAAATCTTTGAGTTTTAAGTGATTTGAACAAATGATAAACTCATATGTCAAAACAGAGAAAAAGAAAGATGAGAAAGGAAGAAAATATAATGAGACTCGACTCATTTTAACCGAGGTGGAAAGAAAGTGAGATAGCGTCATGGTGATGGCAAAGGTGGCTGGAAAGGAGTGTGGATACTGGAGAGAGCTTGAAAAGTGAAAAGTGAAAACTAAAGAGTGGGGGATTCAAATCCTCTAAATTTTCTAAGATACTCTACTAATAAATTTCCTTAAATCCTAACAATTCTTTAATGATTTAATGGTCTTAATTCTGTCATGTTAGTATTTCACTAATAATATTCTTAAAATAATAAAATAATGTTGCAAACAAAACAATTAATATTATTATTAGTGGAATGCTGACATGGTAAAATCTAGACCATTAAATTATTAAGGAATGGTTAAGATTTAAAGAAATTTAATTGATAATGTATCCTAGAAAATCTAGACAATCTGAATCCAAGAGAGGGAGAGAGAGAGATATCCAAATTTTTCATTTTGAGTTTGAGTGGTTGTTTTTAATTTTGCTTAAGTCTCATAATCTCAACAAGAGTGTAAGACAATTGAATACAACTTGCCTAGAAATGAATGAGAGATGAAAAAAAAAAAAAAAAAAAAAAATTGAAGACAGGTGGTAGACTTTCTACCAATGCAAGGAAGACAAGTGGGGAAAAAAAAAAATCTTAAACCTTATCACTTTGCCTAAAAACTGATGAGGGCTTAAAAAAATATAATTTTTGAACATATGGTGGTAGATTTTCTACCAATGAGAGGAAGATACGTGTGGACTGGGGGGGTGGGGGGAACAAATTTAAATCTGATTTCAATATGCTTTGGTGATCAGGCCGGTTAATGCTGGTCCGTAATCCTTTAACCCACCACCCAAAACCAAGTTTTGGTTTTCACAGGATGAGGATCCGTATCCAAACAACCAGGCCGGCTATTTGGATCTACTCACTGGGCTTCGGGTCAGTCGGATTTGGTTTGTTTGATTAGGTCTCTGGCCCGCTGGACAACCCTAATTCAACTGTTTATGTGACATTTTGAGCGAAATTTTTTGAGGAAGAAAACTATATCTGACTATTAAACCCGTGATTAATTTGATTGCAATTTAAGCGATTCCCAACCAAAAAATATATATATATATATATACATTTAGGGAACCAAAAAATTACATTTTTACAATTTTGTTGGTTTTAAAAATTAGCCTAGTGGGCAGTTCATAGTTAATTTGATTCGATTGGTCCATCCACTTCGATTTTAAAAACAATACTTATGACGTGTCTGAAAGAGGAATTTATAAGTGGAATTTTACTCAAAAGTATAAAATTTGGAAATTTCGATTGGCTGCTTTTGGATATGAGAACTTATAAAAAGCGAGATATGAAAAAAATAAAAATAAAAAAATAAAAATTGTTGGATTCTCTTGCCTAGTATGAATCTAACAACAAAAACTGATTTGAACTTAAGGAATTGTACTGTGGGATAACTAATTTTTCTTTCAATAAACAAATCAAAGTCGTTGGCAAGAAAAAGTTGATATCTATGATAATATACGATGTCTGTTCTATAATGATTGCTCTTACTATTAGGCTAAGATGACAATTAATTTTTAGTATAGATGAGGATCAAATTTCAAATCTCTTATACAATAACAATAAAATTTAGCAAGCAAAAGTGAAAGAATCCACTCGTGAAGGTTGAAGAGTTTGGAAGTCGACCTTTTTTATTTTTTGGCCATATTTGGTAATCGATTGGTTTCAGGTTCCTAGTTTATAAACACTATATTCTTCAATTGAAGAGGTAGCAGGCGATGCGTTATAAAACCACAATGCATAATAAAAATCTTTCTACACACGTTTCTTTTCATTTATTCAAACATGGAACTAGTGTTGCATAAAAATGACAAGAAAAAAAGGGAAAATTATTAGGTACTCCCGGAGTACTATAAATGCATATTCCCTCTTCTCACATAAATGGTGGGTCTCACCATGAATTTAATTAGTGGGACCCACTATTCATGTGAGAGGAAGGAGTATGCATTTATGGTACTCCGGGAGTACACAATAATTTTCCAAAAAAAAGTTACAAATAAACCTTGGAATACGGGGACAAGGTATACTTATTTTATTAATCATGTGACTAATTTCCTTTTAGGAGGAGCCCTTGGCGAAGCTGGTGAAGGTACACGAGGTGGAAGTCCAGCCTTCATTTGGACACTAATCCCTTTCCGGCTACTTTTTTTCTATGCAAAATAATTATAATAATGTGAGCATTTGGATGCGCGTCTCTCTCTTGCGTTTTGCATTTTGCGTTTCAGCGTTTCATCAGCTGTTTTTTTTTTTTTTTTTTTTAACCAGCGCTGTTTATGAGACTTGAACAATACAAATAGACAAATGCACAATAATTTCATTAATGAACAATAATCGAAAATATATTTTTATTGTTTTTAGTTTTCAATTTTCAGTAAGATAAGCGGTATTTAAACGCATCAATTTCAACTACTCTAGTACTCGCAATTGTTTCACATCATGTCCACATTTCTTTTTTTATGTATAAATTGTGGAGAATGTATAAAACATTTCACATCCAAGGATGTGAAACAATTTTTTTTATTCATTTATTTATAATGCGCTAATTACAAAAACGGAAGAGGTTGAATTTAAACACTGAACTTCTCTGATGAAAATACTCAAAGATACCAATTGAATTAAAAAGTTTTGGCGTTAAGAAAGTATTCTTACTCTCTCACGATCATGCAAACACATGCAGACTATATAGAAAAGCTACACTCAGCTAAAGAGAGGAACTCACGGGTTCTTAAGACGACATTGCTCGGTTCAGCAACCGTTATTGCAAACGAGAGAAACAAAAACAGGAGAAAGTAGATTATCAGAATCCTAATGGATGCCTTGAGCTCCATTTTGGCTTTGAGAGCGTAAGTTAATACTTCTTTCTTTTCCTTTTTCTTTTCTTTTTTTCTTTTTTTTTGAGAAGAAGCGTAAGTTAATAATTCCTTGTTCACCTATTCTCCCTCTATATATTGATTATATATTCTCTTGAAAGCTATAGGTTCAAGTCAAATAAATGGAAGTCGATCAATACACGTTTTTCCTCAAAGACCTTTAATCAAATTTGTCGGAGGGTTTTCTTTTAAATTTTTTTTACACCTGACAATGACAAGAGCAAGAGGATGGAAGATCATCCTTTGGACAGCAATGGCATTAGGAGACCTACTACGTAGTTATTTATTTAATTTTTCAGAGATTGTATAATGAAGATATTGTTAGGACATATATGTTTCTCATGTTATAAAATATATGTCATGATTTTATGTAATTGGCTTATCCTTTGACAAAATGCACTTTACTTGTATTTGGATAGACTTAGGATGTGTATAACTACTTCAAGAAACCACGTTTCAAGATCTAGTATGGAAGCCTTCAAGTCTATTCAAGAAATCAAGCAATGAGTGCAAATTCATTAAAACTCGACAGCTGATCGATACCTGCTCAACACTTCCTATCTGTCGAGATTTAAGAATTTCAGATTTCAACTCTGATTTTCTTGGGATCCGTGAATCTATCTATGACCCTTTTTTTCTCCTAACCCTAGACATATTAAATGATTGTTTTAAGAGCCGTAAAATGGTACACAAGTTGTACAAGCATTAAGCAAATTCTGTTCAAGCAAATTATGACCGGAGACAAAGTTCTTGACCTAGTTCATCTCTTTCTTGGAGAAGTTGCTGTGTATTTGCACCTTAGGGTTTTGTGACCAAGCACCTTCCTGATCTTCATCATGTAGATAAATTGAAGAACTTTGCAGCCAACAATCTTTCAGATTGGTGATTGAAGTCGCGTACTGAGATTCGCACAATTGGTTAGTCACGTACTTGGGAACTGTGCATCAGAAAGGGGAATTGTCACTATAGAACAAGTCCGATTGGTTATTGGGGTAAGGGTTCAACTGTAAGTTGGTAAGGTACTTGGGATTCCTTACTTGTAACCGCTTGTTGTGATTATAGTAGAGTTTCGGGAGTGGTGACCTGAAAATCACCCGATGGGGTTTTTACCGTTAGGTTTTCCCCATTCATAAATAAATCACCGTGTCATTTATTTTCCACTGCAATTTTAATTTATTGATGATTTGTTTGTGCTACCACGCTTTGCATGATAAATTAATTAATTAATAACTTGGCTAATTAATTAATTAGTTTCTATCACAAAGGGTCATTCAATTTGTGGCCTATCAAGTGCTAACTTTAACAGTAGAGCATTGAATGCATTATTTAGTGCAGTCACTAATAAGGAGTTTAAAAAGATATCCTCCACATAAACTGCACAGGAAGCATGGACTATCCTCCAGACAACCTATAAGGGTACAAAGGCTGTCAAGGATTCAAAACTTCAAAGGCTCACTACAGGCTTTGAAGAAATAAAGATGGAGGAGGATGAGTCGTTTGATGAGTTCTATGTCAAGCTCAAGGACATAGTAAACTCAGCCTTCAATCTTGGGGAAACCATTCCTAAACCCAAGATTGTAAGGAAAGTGCTCCGATCTCTACTCGAGAAATTCTATGCCAAGATTACGGTGATAGAAGAATCAAAGGATATCAACAAAATTCCTTTGACAGAGCTGGTTGGTAATCTGTAGACTTATGAGTTAGGGTTATCAAGGATTAGAAATTCAGGAAAGGGCAAGAGCATGGTCTTGAAGGCAAAGAGCAGTGACACAGATGAGTCTTCCGATGATGAAGATTCCAAGATGAAGTCCTACATTACAAGGTAGTTCAAGAAGTTTATGAAGAATGCCAACGAGATGAACTTCGACAAGGAATGCAGGCAATCCAGTTCTTCTCAGTTTAAAGGGCAAGACAAAGGGAAGAAGGATGCTAAGGAAGGTGGTCAGTACACTGTTCCCGTAGGACCTAAGTGTTTTGGGTATCAAGGCTTCGGGCACATGAAAAATGAGTATCCTACGTATCTCAAGAGCATTGGGAAGAGGAAGGCATTTGCTGCTACCTTGAGCGACACTGAGCCTGAGGAAGATTCCGACAATAAAGATGACGAAATCTTGAATGCCTTCACTGCCACTGTCAATCCTACTGATGGGATAGTTGAAGATGTGGACGAAGAAGAAGAATTGGTGGAGTCCAAATTTGAGAAGATGGATGATCAAGATGATATCCATACAGCCTATGAGAAATTGTACAAAATTTCTGAAAAGCATGAGAAACTTTATAGGCTGGCCACCAAAAAACTCAGTGATGTGGAACTTGACCGTGAGGAATTATCCACTAAGTTTGATGAGGCTAATCAAACCATTGGAGCACTAAGGTTTGAGAATAATTTCATGGCTGAGAAGACTAAGAAGCTTGAGGCAGAGATGTTTCAAGTCAGAGCTCAATTGGAGAGGACTTCAAGCGCTAAGCTAAACAAGATGCTCAGCATTCAGAAATTTGCTTAAGATCGAACAAGTTTAGGGTATGGTATTTATTCCTCTAATACTACTTCTACTAGTACTACTGTTTTTGTTCCTCCTACTAGTAATACTGAAACTGAGAACACTGATGTTAAAATTAGTCTAGCTAGTGAAAACTTAGACAATGGTAAATCTATCTTAGGAGCACCCCCTAAACTAGATAAGAAAGATGTTAAAAACCCTAAGGCTAAAAAGGCTAACTCTTAAAAGTCTAAACAAAAGAAGCAACATCTTTGTCATCATCGTGGAGCTACCGGCCATACTTGACCAAATTGCTATAAGTGGTTAGCCACTCAACAGAGTAACGGCATGATAGTATCTGGAAGCCAAAATTAGCTTCAATCATCTTTCGCTCCTATCGGTGATCTTCTCAAGGCCCTCATGTTCCTTTTAAACTTAAACGGTTTCAATTCTTCCCCCTCACCACCGGTTCAAGGGTTTAATTAAAGGAAAGGTTCTTCCAAGGTGTGGAAGAAAAACGACTCTAAGTGATTTTATCACTTTCTTCTATTTTCTTGTTTTTTGTTTGTTGCATTACTTGTGTGTTTTGCTTTTTTTTTTTTTTTTTTTTTAGTCAATCTAGTTTTATGCTTTGCTTTGTTTAACATGTTTTTGTTTGTTTATTTTCAGTTTTTGTTTATTTTGTTTTTGATATAAAAATAAATAAAAAAAATTGAAAAATTAGAAAATACAAAAACAGTGTGTGTTTTGTGTACATTGGTACTTGTGTACCTTAGATGACCATTGAAATAAAGTTTTCTAAACTTTGTATCTTTTGTAACTTAGATGAGCATTTCTATGCACAACTAAGCAAGTGAGCTTTGTGGCTCTTGTCTGTGATGAGTAAGAATGAGTTTTCTCTTATACTTAATACTCATATGACTCTTTTTGACGGGAATGTCTAAAAAATCCTGAGAGAAAGGTATAATAACCATCTCACCATTGTTGCCCGCCAATCATGTATGACATCTGTATGTTTCGTCATAGCAAAAGTGTGATGTCAATGACATTTGTGTGCTTAGGCATAGTAAAATTGGAATGTCAAATATCATTGGGTATTTCTTTTCTCTCTCTAATAAGTCCATGCATGATATACTTAAAAGAAAATATGCAAAGAAAAATCAAAAACAAAAAGATCAAAAATGCTTTTAAATATGATTGCAAGCGTGTATTCTAGGAGATGTGGGAGCTATAGAATGTACCTTGAAGGTGGTAATCTCCATCAAGCAGTTATGATTGTGTGTGAGTTAAAGCAATTTTCTTATATCTCAAATCGTCATAACATGTATACACTTATGCAATCTTGCGATATTTTTCACACACAACACACAATATTCTTTGCTATTCTTGATACATGTGTAGATACAATGTGATTTGGCCATCGCAAGTTTTACATGTGTTAATGTATACTCACTAAACTATCTTGACTTATTTTTGAAATATAAAATTGGTTAGACCTACTGTGTGTGTGTGTGTGTGTGCGTGCGTACGTGTTTTGGAGATCCTTATGCTCAAAATTTTTAGATTGAGAGATTATTTTGAGAGATTTTTGTGTTGATTGGATCATTGGTTGAGTTGTATGTTGGATTGCATTTATATCTGCGTTTTTCTCCTCTCGAAAAACTGTTTTGAAAAGCTGGCTCGACACCTCCTCGATACCTTGCTATTTGTTGAGCTTTTCAAGCCTTTTCCTAAACGCAATCTCGACACCTCCTCGATACGTGGTGGATTGATTGAGAAAGCTCATGCCTCCTTGATAGCTCCTCGACACCTAGTGGATCGATCGAGCTTCTGTTCTTGAAACTGATTCTTTGTTGCTCGACACTTGCTCGATACCTCAGTTGTCGAAAACCTG
Organism: Quercus rubra; assembly: GCA_035136125.1. Lineage (NCBI taxonomy): Eukaryota > Viridiplantae > Streptophyta > Magnoliopsida > Fagales > Fagaceae > Quercus > Quercus rubra. The sequence goes on along the minus strand of CM068734.1, from coordinate 38,973,952 downwards.
TTCCTTGACACCTACCTTGACAGCTTCCTCGACACCTCCCGATACCTCAGCTATCAAGCATTACTAAAGGGTCTATATATTCTTCCATCACGATCCTTCTCTCATTTCTTCAATCTGTCCGCAATTTTTCATCTCCCAAACACTCTCTTTTTCATTCCCAGCCACTTTCTCAAGGTTTCTTCAAGCTTTTTCAAGTTTTTCTACACTTGGTAAGCCTTTAATCCCTCTTTATTCATGTATTTCATGTTTTAAAACCTAAGTTTTGGGATTTTTTTTGAAAATTTTGGGGTTTTTCAAAATTGATGAGTGTTTAAAGAAATTTTGGGTTGGGTTTTCATTAAAATGTGTTTAAAACCTCATACATTGCATTTCATTTGCATTTTAATGGTATTTTCATGTATTTAGATGTGTGTAATATGCTTGTGTGCTGGTAGGATTGGATTGGGCAGAGCCCATGATGTCTTTTTGTTTTGCATGTCACATGTTCATGCATTTCCCATGCATATGTACTATCTTTTCATATATTTGATATATTTGAACTGTTTGGGACTCTTCTAATTGTTCTTCTCTTCTTCTCCCTCTAAATCTGTTTACATTAGTCGTGTCTATGGCACCTAAACGTAAATCCACTTCTGCCCGAAACCCTCTTCGTTTCGGTGCTTCTTCATCTATTGATCCTTCTCCTTCTATTGTTCGGTTCCGTGATGATGATGCCTTTAAGGCATTCTCGGAGAACTTCTCTAGACTAGGCATTCATTCGGAACGCCAAGTCGTTTTGTTGGACTTTGCCGACATTAACCTTCCCTTTGTCATTCACAGTAGGGGATGGGAGTCACTGTGTGACGTCCCGGTCACATGTCCTCTCTTGCTTATCTAGGAGTTTTACTCCAACATGCACGGAATTGATCGTTCAGTACCTCTTTTTTTCATTCACCTTTAACAACTCCATCACAGAGCCTTGTGCTTGATTTTTGCTATCTCTTCTTAAGCATCTCACTATAGATTTTCCCTCTCACTTCATTCTGTCTATTACAGATGTTCATCTGGATTCGGCGTCCCGTGATAAACTCATCTTTCCTTCCCCTATCACGAGGATTCTACGCCATTTTTCCGTTCCTTTTCCCTCTTCCAACCATTTTTCCATCATGTGTGCCATAGATTACGCAATCGTTAAATGTAGCAAGGCTCAGTTTCGGTTGTGGCAGACGGATTCAATAACACCCTCCTCTCATTCGGCACCATCCCGATCTACTCCATCTGCATTCGTTCCTTCCTCTTCCGGTGATGTGTCTTTAGGAGACGTCATAGCGCAGCTATAGCACATGGATGCTCACCTGGATACACTCTCTACGGAGTTGTATCAGATGAACATTTGTGTCGATTGTATTACATGACGGCAGGCGGCTATGGGCAGCTTTGCACCTAAGCCTACTCCTTCACCACTTCATCCAGTTGCTTCCGATTCTGATGCTGAGGATGATGATAATGATGATGATGGTGATGACAATGACGCTTCATATAATGATGGAGATGCTAGCTCTACCAATGAGATGTCTACTTGATACTCTACCCTTTGTCACTCGTGACAAAAATGGGGAATAGTTTTGGCTATGAGAGTAGTCACTCTTAGGGGGAAAGTTAGTTTTTGGGATCATTATGTTAGGGGGAGTGTTGAGTGTTGTTATTTTTTTTTTAGGGATGTAGTGAGGATATTATGTATCTTTTCTTTTCTTTCTTTCTTAGATACATTGTTCTTGTACATGAGGTCTTATAACCATTTATAGACATACATTGTACTTATTTTCTCTTATATATTGTTGATGTATGTTTTTCTTTCACCTATCCTTTCATGTGTTGTTTCTTTTCTCTCTTTATACACATGCTTCTTATTAATTGTATGCAATCTATTATTTCTGTTTCACAAAAAGATGCCTTGATGAGTTTTGTTTAAAGTGTTTCAGAAATACAGGTTGTCAAAGTCTACTTGCCATAAACTCTCTTCTTGCAAAGTTTTTCAAGAGTTTGTGTTAAGATAGATTTGATTGTATTCAACAAGTAAATATGAGTTGAGTGATTTATAACTTCTCTCATATGTTCATTTGTTAGTTATGGTTTTGTCACGGATTGCCAAAGGGGGAGATTGTTAGGACATATGTGTTTCTCATGTTATAGAACATATGTCATGATTTTATGTAATTGACTTATTCTTTGACAAAACGCACTTTACTTGTATTTAGGTAGACTTAGGATGTGTTTAGCTACTTCAAGAAACCACGTTTCAAGATTTAGTATGGAAGCCTTCAAGTCTATTTAAGAAATCAAGTAAGGAGTGCAAATTCATTAAAGATCGACAGTTGGTCGATACCTGCTCGACACCTCCTATCTGTCGAGGTTTAAGAATTTCAGATTTCAACTCTGATTTTCTTAGGATCCATGAATCTATCTATGAGCCTTCTTTTCTCCTAACCCTAGACATATAAAAGGATTGTTTTAAGAGCCGTAAAACAGTACACAAGTTGCACAAGCATTGAGCAAACTCTGTTCAAGCAAATTATGATCGGAGACAAAGTTCTTGACCTAGTTCATTTCTTTCTTGGAGAAGTTGTTGTGTATTTGCATCGTAGGGTTTTGTGACCAAGCATCTTTTTGATCTTCATCGTGTGGATGAATTGAAGAACTTTGCAGCCAACAATCTTTTCAGATTGGTGTTTTGAAGTCACGTACTGGGATCCGCACAACTGTTAGTCACGTACTTGGGAGCCGTGCATCAGAAAGGGGAACTATCACTATAGAACAAGTCCGATTAGGTATTGGGGTAAGGGTTCAACTGTAGGTTGGTAAGGTACTTGGGATTCCTTACTTGTAACCGCTTGTTGTGATAATAGTAGAGTTTCGGGAGTGGTGACTTGAAAATCACCTGGTGGGATTTTTGCTGTTAGGTTTTTCCCCATTTGTAAACAAATCACCGTATCATTTATTTTCCGCTGCAATTTTAGTTTATTGGTGATTTGTTTGTGCTACCACGCGTTTGCATGATAAATTGATTAATTAATAACTTGGCTAATTAATTAATTAATTTCTATCACAAGGGGTCATTCAGTTTGTGGCCTATCAGTTATTAACCCAATCGATGTTGTGAAGAAAAAGACTTCAGCATTGTAATAATAGTGTGAGAACTATCAAAGGTTTAAGTAATAATCCAATGATAATGACATTATTTATGATGTCTTATATCTCTAGTTCAAATTTCAAATTTAATTCAATTTCCCATGGCCTCCATCTAGTAAGATATACTGTTGCCTCACTTACATATTTACAATTTTCAAGTTTAATTTGTTCACTATGTCATATATCTCTCTATCTTATTATTTTTTTGTTTGGTGGCTATTATTTAGTGGATTCTGGTTATCCATGCACCTTAGGGTTTCTACCTTTATATTGTACTGAGAGATACCATCTACAAGACTTTTGAGGTAGGGATCATCCTGAAGGTGTTAAAGAGCTTTTCAATTATAGACATTCCTTTCTTCATAATGTAATTGAAAGATGTTTTGGCATTTTAAAGGCACGATTTCTAGTCTTAAAAATGATGCCCTGTTATAAATCATGTCGACAAGGGAATGTGATGAGAGTTTGTTGTACAATTCATAACTTCATTTGAATGGTAATAAGAAATGATCGCTTGTTTACTCAGTTCAATATTGATAACCTTACTATTGAAGGTGAAGGTAGGAATAATTCGGGTGAGCCATTACACACTGTTGACTTAACTAATCAAGTTGCTAAAACTATGGCAACTTATAGGGATCAAATCGCAAGATTGATGTTGGCAAATAATAGGCATCATTGATGCCACATTATTATTTATTTATTTATTTTGGATGAAATTGATTCCCTAGCATTGATGCCACGTTGTAAACTTTTTAGTTATTGATTATCTTTTATAAAACTTGATAATTGTTATAGTTTCAATCTTACTTATATGATTAAAGTTTCAGGTTAGAATGTTATATACAAAATAATTGATTTTATAATTTCTTTAGGCATAAGGATTTTAAATACTTTGGAGCAAACATGTTTTTGAATTAGAATAAATATAAATTTTTAAAAAAAAATTTAACCAAAGAAAACAAAATTCAACTTTTTCAAAAACAACTACCAAACAAATTTCCTGAATTTTGTTTTTGGAAAATGTGTTTTTCCTTTCAACTAAACAAACGTGTTTTTCATTTTGAAAATAGAAAAATTTTGTTTTCTTTTTTCTTTTTCCCTTGAAAACAGGAAAACGAAAAACATTTACCAAATATGGCCTAATTTTTTTTGATAGTTTTTTATATTTCTCTAAAAGTAGTGTTAAAACTCTCCTAATATGGTTTATTAACCATTGCCCTATTAGCATCAGTTAACAAGACCAATTTTTATAGTTAGAATCAATAAAAAATTAAAATTAAAATCCTACTGCAGTAGCATTTCCATTATTCCTCATTTATAAGCTGATCATTATTTGCCATAGGATGAGAACAATTGCAAATGGCAGTGGCTCAGTACTCCTACAAATTAAATATATTGAGATTTCAAAAAGTTATAAATTAAATATTAGTTCGTATTAAACTTTAAACATAATGCAATTCCATTTAAATAGGTTGAGGTATGATTTATTATTTTTTGAAACTGTAAAGTTCAATTTGTGACAATTTGTGACTTTTTGAATTATCAGGTTTTAATATGTTATCTTTGAAACTATAGAGTTTAATTTATTACATCCTTAAATTATAGGGCTTAAACTATAATTTACCCTTTTTTTTTAATAATACGAAGTAGGGCATTAAGTACAATCTACCTATGATTTAAAAATTTTACTAGCTAGTAAAATAAAGGGAAAGGGAAGAAATTTTCTGAATCACGATTTTAAATTTGCAGAATCTCTCTTGTATGACTTCTCTTGCTTTCAAAATTATCATTTTATACTCATGAAACGTGAAAAAGAAAATAAAAAAGAAAATAAAATAAAATAAAATTCTTCATAGATGAAAAATAAATGAAAAAAGGAAGAAGATAGAAGAAGTACAAGAAGTAACATAAATTCGTTATCAATTTGAACCCATCCCCTGTTCATATTAGATCTTAACGAACTAGTATGGTTTAATTCAAATATGAAAACCATGTTGGAATGGCATGGAGTGTACCAACCATCCATATAAGCATACACAATTAAAGTGGAAAAAGTATTTAGGGTAAGTGAGAAGTTAGACACATGACCAGCCAACGAAATGACATTACCATTATTGAGGACTAAACGTCGCAACGATTCATAATTCATCTTATCTAATTCTTATAGCATGTGATTATAATGATGGCAGACTTGAATATAAGATAGAAGGAAAGCATGAGTCCCTACATGTTGTATTTAATGATTAAAAGGCTGAAATGTAGTACGAAAATACTGTCTGCTCAATGCTCATATAGTCATATATATCAACCTGAAATCTTTATTATTATTTTATATTGCTGTCACAAATTAAAAATGACTATCATTCATCAATATCCTTTGATGTGAGTACGTGAGTATTTGGATTTGTGTTCGATCATTTATGCCGTCTTTACCATTACCAACATCTTTTATGTATCCAACTCAACCTTTTTCTTATCCGATATTGTTAGGTATCCAACCAATAAAGAGAAACAGGAATGTAATGATAACAATTAATTGTTGGGTGGCCCTTACTGTATAGTGTCAAGTGAGAGATTTGAGTGCCAGATGCAATAATACAGATGAATTGCCATCACAATCCAAATCTTATAATGCAAATGCGGTATTGGCGACAGATCTTATCTCGTTCTAATATCATGACTTACCTAACAGCTTTTCTGACCCATTTCGCTCTTCTTTTAGGGAACAACCACAATCGATTTTACTAACTTCTTATCTGTTTCTATCATTTTCATCAATGGATAAGAAGAATAGCAATCCAGTAAGGATGATGATTACGTATTAAAAAAAAAAGAAAAAAAAAAGATTAGAATGACTTGAATGTTCTGAGATCTCTCTTATACTTAATGAAAGTGTTTGCACCATTTATAACAGTCATAAATTTAAGAAGAATTGCCTCTCTCTCTCTCTTTCAAAGATTACAACCTTTCACCAAACAATGCAATTGTATTATAAAATAAAATATTCTTTCATGGGTTAAATGAAGTGAATGAAGATGCATATATAGTTTGATCACCTTGTCTACTTACACCTTACTAAACTTGCTTGGATTTAAATCATAAATATTGGAGCATTTGACAGCCTAAAAGTAAAAAATTTGAGTAACCACTTAAATGCGGACAAGTAATAAAATTGGACAATGCACATGCACCAAGACAAGTAGAAGCTAATACATGTTTCTCGATCAAGACAATTAGACAAATAGGTATTACGTCTACTAGACTACGGTTTCATACGGCATGGAAAGATTCTCTATGCCCGTCCTTTGTTTACATTCACAGTAATAAGGCTCGAGCCAAAAGGAAAACGTTTTTGGCAGCCATGATAGTGATGAGTCATCTGCTCAGATTCTAGGCCACATTTCTATTTGGGCGCTGTTTTAATTAAATTCCAAGGTTAGTTCTTTTTGTGTGCTAACTTGCCTCAAAGCATTAGGTTGATCCACGATAATGCACCATATTATTTTCTGCATGGTCTTAATTTAATTGTCTTTAATTTGATTGAACCAACTAAAAGAGAACATGTCCAATGTCACCTGTTAACATTGACAACCAATACATTTCTGCTGTGCAGATGATGCATTTGAGACAAGGCTCAGGTTGAACATTTAACTGGAAAGAGATATAGCATCACTACAAAAAACGCGGGCTATAGCTGCATTTTTTTTTAGCCGCACTTACAAAAACGCGGCTATAGCTTCTCTATAGCCGCGTTTCTTTGAAACACGGCTATAGACTTAATCTACAGCTGTGTTTTCTTAAAAACGCAGCTATAGGTTAGCTATAGCTGTGTTTTTCCAAATGCTGCTATGGGTTCAGCCAAATAATTTTTTTAAAGGGGGACCTATAGCTGCATTTCTTAAAAACGCAGCTATAGCCAACGTATAGCTGCGTTTTTTTTCTTAAAAACGCAGCTATAGATTAGCTATAGCCGCATTTTTACAATGTGGCTATAGGTCCAGTCAAATAATTTTTTTAAGGGGGACTTATAGCTGCATTTCTTAATAACGCGGCTATAGGTAACCTACAGCTGCGTTTTAAAACGCAACTCCACATTGGCTATAGCCGCGTTTTTAAAAAACGCAGCTATAGGTCCAGCCAAGCAATTTTTTAAGGGAGACCTATAGCTGCGTTTTTTGAAAAAACGCAGCTATATGTAACACCAAAAAAATAAAAAATAAAAAAAAAATTTTCTTTCTTTTCCCACGTTCCCCCCATTTTCCCCACCTATATCCTCACTTTCCCACCTACCCCACCTTCATCTTTTCTGTTTTCCTTCTTCAGCACAACTACAGCATAAGTCTTCTTCTTCTTTTTTTTTTTTTTGGAGCTGCTGCTTATTTTTTTTCTTTTTTTTTTCTTCTGTTGTTGCTCCTTTCTTCTGCAAGACAAGCCAGGTTTTTTTTTTTTTTTTTTTCTTCCTTCTTCACTCCAACATTACACTTTTTTTTTTCTTTGTTTCTTTGCTGTTGCTTCTTCTTCTTTTTTTTTTTTTTTCTTTCCTTTTTTTTTTCTTCATCTCTAGCGCACTGATTTGTCTATAGATTTAGTTTTTTTTTTTTGGTTATTTTATGTTTAGTCAGGAAGAAAATGGAGGAAATGTTGAAAATTTTGAATGAAGTGGATATTCTAGCAATATTTGTTTCTATGTCTTGATTTGGATTAGAGTTTTGATTTCGAATTTTTTGGGTCTGTGCTTGAATTTGTGCTATTGTGTTGCTGATATTGTACTTATGTTTAAATGGGTTTGTGTTCTTGAGCTTATTTTTTTTTTATGTTTCTGAGCTTATGCGTTTGTGTTCCTTGAATGGATTTAGTGTTAGATTTGGGTTGGTTTCCTTGAATGAGAGGAGATTCATGGGTTTGTGTTCTATATTTTGGAGCACGTTGTGTTTGTATTGTCAATATGTTGTGCTTGATTTTGAATTTTCTAGGTGTGTTTGTATTGTGAGTATGTTGTGTTTGATTTTGAATTTTTTGGGTTTGTGTTTGATTTTGAATTTTTTCGAATTGTGTTTAATTTTGAATTTTTTTTCGTTCAAATTTTGAATATTTTAAGGGGAAAAAAAAAAAACCCAGAATTTTTTTTTTTGTTTTAGAAAAAACCTATAGTTGCGTTTTTGAAATGCAGCTATAGAAGGCTTTAGCCGCGTTTCAAACGCAGCCCAAAGCAGGTCTATAGCTGCTTTTTTTACAAAATGCAGCTATAAGTCTCAGCCTATAAGGGATTAAAAAACGCAGCTATAGGGGGTCAAAAAACGCAGCTATATGGGTACCTGTAGCCGCGTTTATAAAAACGCGGCTATAGGTCCCCGCAGGGGGCTATTGTCGCGCAGAATAGGCTGCGTTTGAAAACGCAGCTATAGAAACGCGGCTCATAGCCTATGGCTGCATTTTTCAAACGCAGTTATAGTGCTTGTTTTTTGTAGTGCATAGACAATGATCATCTTTATTTAATTTAAATTTGATTGGGATCATTTGACTATGAAGATTTAGTTTTCATACATTTATAGTTTTACATGATACAATATCATTTAAAATAGTTTTACATAATTATCATCCATTATTTATAAAATGAACACTCTAATTACGTGATACACGTACTTATACCAAATACACCTTTAAATATTTTAAAAGAGAAATGATATATTTACAATATTTTACAACATTTTTACAACAAATCCTAAGTGGCAGATTGTTACTGGTTGTTATTGTTGGGACAAAAAAGTAATCTTAGTGTTAGTTTCAAATTTGAACCAATAACAACTAACCACCTGTGATTTGTTGTAAAAATGTTGTAAAGATGTTGTAAACGTAGCATCTCTCATTTTAAAATTACTATCTTAACAATGAGATGATCTCTACCAATTTGAAAATAAAATGCAGAAGATCCTAATCTGATTTAGCACTGCCCATTGCTTGAATGATGTTGCCAACCTAGCTACCACAGTACCGTTGAAACAAACATTATCTAGTCCATAGCCACATGACCTAGGTTAACACATTCCATATTAATGTGCAAAACAACATGAATAATATGAATGAATAATGGGGTTTGAATTGTTGTATGGGAATATAAAACAAAGATAATGAGAGAGAGAGAGAGAGATTTTCAAAAACATGTATTAGTCAATCAATTTATTAAAAGAACAAAACTTAGGTGCAACATCTAAGTACTATACTTAAGTCTTACCCTTATCAAAATATGTAAAACTTCCAATACAGAGTTTAATTACCAAAATCTAGACATGGCAAAACGGGCGGGTCGGGTTCGGGTTCGGGTTGGGTCAATCGGGTCGCGGGTCAAAATGGGTCATTTTTAAACGGGTCAAACGGGTTGCGGGTTGAGTCGGGTTGCAAGTTGACCCGTATTTTTCAAAATTTTTTTTTTTTTTTTTTGAAGTAGATGCAATCTGTCAATTGTTTATAAGTTTCTTAACTATAATTAGATTCTCACTGGTGATATTGTTATCAATTACCACTAAACACTTGACTTGATACCCAAATTTGGTGCAGCTCTTGTTCCAACTTTCTATAAACTAATCTTAGTATCGATCTATTTAAAGTAGGAAGAGAAAATGAAGGTGGCAAGCAAAGAATGACAACCTATAATGGAGTACATAACATATTAAGTAAAGAAGAATAAGTAAATATTTTATAAAAATTATACCTTAATCTCAATCTACTCAACATTGGTAGACATGGCAAAACGGGCGGATCGGGTCAGGTCGGGTTTGGGTCGAATCAATCAGGTCGCAGGTCAAAACGGGTCACGGGTCAAAACGGGTCATTTTTAAATGGGTCAAACGGGTTGCGGGTCAAACGGGTCTGACCCGTTTTGCCATGTCTACCAAAATCTTGTTTCCATAGTTTTATTTTATTTTGTTCATATCTCTTTTATATATTTTATCATCCACGCTTTCCATGATCTGGTGTTCTCAAAATTCATATCTTACTTCTAAAGATGGTTCTCATTAAAATAAAATGGGAAAAATTTTTTTTTTAAAGAAGTTGATATCTTGTCTATATAAAAACCACAAGCTAATTCCTTGACCGTTTTGTTTATATATCACTAGCTAATAGCGTATCTCTATAATCCACTAAATATATATAATTATTTTGCAATGTGGTATAATGCATATCTCCATTATATATCACTTTACTTTCTTTTTATTAAAAAAAAAAGATAAGAGAAAAAGAAAAAGAATTAATTATCTTTCTAAAGTAGACTTACTTAAATAGTTAAACCAAAGTATAACTGCCAAAAAAAAAAAAAAAAAAAGATTCACAAAAAAAGAGAGAGAGAGAGAGAAAGAGAGAGATAACAATTAATTCTTTTTTTTTTTTTTTTTTTTTGGGTTGAATAACATGATTTGAATGGGAGAGGCAGGGTGTAAATGTAATAAAAAATTTATAGAAAAGATAATGGAGTAGAGAAAAAGAGTTAAAAAAATGGAGACAAAGGGTTGGGGGAAAGTAACCATGATGCCTCAAATTGATTGGATATTGGTAGAGTAAGTATTGTGTAGATGTGTTCAAAGTCCCACATTAGGTATATATTGGGTTGATAAAGGCTTTATCAACAACTACAAGAGTCTTAATTGTGCCTAAGCTAGTCTTTTTAGGTTAGAGTGTAGATATGACTAATTAACATTTTTCCTTAGATTATTACAAATCATACCAGAGCCAACATGGTATGCCCAAGTGGGTTCATTGACATTGCATGCAATTAATAAAACAATTTCTATAACACAATTTATATGGACAATTAGATGGAAAAGGAGAGATAGAGGGGTCAATTTGAACAATTCTTAAACCTCAGGGGTTAACAATACAAAATTGATAGTACATGTGTCTGTTTGTAACAGACCCAAATCCCAAGAAGTCCTTTTACATGTTGGCATAATTGAAATGACTTGATACATATAGCCGTTCTTTTAATCCTGTATTCTCTGTTCAAATTAGTAAATATATCTGTACGTATTTCTATTTAGGTTCTTTTCATTTTCGTTCCTTATTACTGAGCTAAATGAAACATGTACGTACTCCATAGCATATAGCTTTCACATAATTATTTAATATGTTGATGAGATAAACGGTAGAAAAAGGAAAATATAAATATCTTTTAGGGAGCTTTTATATATTTTGATAATTTTGTATGACAATGTTAGAACTACTACTGATTTTATTATAAATAACTTATAAATTGATGTGAAAATAAATGAAATTAATATCAATGGATGTATCAATAATATAATAAATAAAATTTTAAGTTATCTTTTTTATTTTGCATTTAAAAATTGACATATAAGCTTATAAAATTTATAGTAATAGTAGCATAACTCAATATAATACTAGTAGGTAATAAGTATTTTTAAGAAATGTATTTTTTATTTTTAATTATTGTGATGAAATTTCAAGCTATATTGCTCACTCCATGATGATCGCACTTCATTAGTAAACTAAGAATCAATTGCCTTTGGGTGTAGGTAGAGTTTGAACCCCAAATCCTTTATATTCGACGATAAAAAACTATATTCATTGATTTTATGAGAGAAGCCAATATCTTTTTCGAATGATTGGTAACCCATGATTAATTAAGATGTTGATCTTATTCATTTTATTTTGAACAAGTTGTCAATAGTAAAACAAAAACAAGTCTATATAAAAAATGAGGATCGTGGCAAGAAATCTTAACATCTGGATTCTTTCTTTGTAAAATTTGATAACAAATTTTGTCTTTTCATATTTGTACATGAGAGGCAGCAACTATTGAAAATGAATTCCATGATAATTGGAGTATAAACAGTGAATTCCAATTCACGGCCAAATAAGGAGGCATAATTTGATTTGAGTTGAAAGAAAGACAATTAGAAAAGTCCCAAGCAATTCAAATATAACAAGTATATTGAAAAGAGAGTATGTATGCAAGGGCAATGCATGAATATGTGACATGCAAAAGAAATTGCATCATAGGCTCAGCCCAATCCAAACCTATTAGCACACAAACAATTTGCACACATCTAAATGCATGATTATACTAATATAATGCTAATGTAATGCAATACATGAGATTTTAAACTCATTTAAGTAAAAACCCATCCCAAAATTTTAACAATAACTCATCAATTTTGAAAAACCCCAAAATTTTTCAAAAACCCCAAAACCTAGGTTTCAAAACATGAAATGCATGAAGAATGAGAGATAAGAAGCTTACCAAGTGAAGAAAATCTTGAAAAAGCTTGAAGAAGCCTTGAGGAACAAGATTGGAGTTAGATGAGATTGTATGGGAGAGAAAAGAGAGAGCTATCGAGAGAGAGATCGAAAGAAATGAGTGTCGGATCGCACGATGAAGTTTACATAGACCCTCAATAAATCTCAACAGATGAAGGTATCGAGAGGTGTCGAGACATCTGTCGAGGAAGGTGTTGAGAAATTGGTCTTCGACAGATACAGGTATCGAGGTGGTGTCAAGGAACAAACCATCAGATTCAAAAACAAAAGCCCGATCGATCCACCAGCTGTTGAGAAGCTACTGAGGAGGCAGGAACTTTCTCAATCAATCCACTAGGTGTCGAGAAGCTGTCTAGATTGCGATAAGAAAAAGCTTAAGAAGCTTGACAGATAGCAAGGTATCGAGGAGGTGTCAAGCCAGCTTTTAAAAGCAGTTTTTTGAGAAGTGAAAAACACAGACATGAATGCAATCCAACAAGCAACTCAACCAATGATCCAAATACCATAATAAACCTCTCAAAAACATCTTTCAACAGCAATTTTAAGCACATGGATCCTAAAAACACACACACACTAAACAAGTCTAACCGATTTTATTTTTCAAAAACAAGTCAAGACAGTTTAGTGAGCATACATTAACATATGTAAAACATTGTGATGGCCAAATCACATTTTACTTGCACATGTATTAAGAGCAGCAAAGAATATTGCATGTTGTGTGTGAAAAACATCGCAAAATTGCATAAGTGTATACATGTTATGACGATTTGAGATATAAGAAAATCACTTTAACTCACACACAATCATAACTGCTTGATGGGGACTATCATCTTCAAGGTACATTATATAACTCCCACATCTCCTAGAATACACACTTGCAATCATATTTAAAGCATTTTTTATCTTTTTGCTTTTTATTTTCTTTGCATATTTTTATTTAAGTAAATCATGCATGGGTATATTAGAGATAGAGAAGAAATACCCAATGATGGTAAGCATTTAACATTACACTTTTGCTATGCCGAAACATACAGATGTCATTGACATTGCACTTTTGCTATGCTGAAGCATACAGATGTCATTTTATGATTAGCGAGCAACAGTGGTGAGATAGTTATTTATCCCTTTCTCTTAGCATTTTTTTAGTCATTTCCGTCAAAAAGAGTGATATGAGTGTTACGTATAAGAAATAACTTAATCTTACTCATCACAAATAAGAGTCACAAAGCTCACTTGCTTAGTTGTGCATAGAGATGCTCATCTAAGTTACAAGAGATGCAAAATTTAGAAAACTTTGTTTCAATAGCCATCTAAGGTACACAACTACCAATGTTCATAAAACACACACTGTTTTTGTATTTTTCTGATTTTTCAATTTTTTTATATGAAAAAAAAAAAAAAAAAAAAAAAAAAACAAAGCAAAACTAAAAAATAACCAAACAAAAACATGTTAAACAAAGTAAAGCATAAAAACTAGACTGACTCAAAACTTGAAAGCAAAACACACAAGTGATGCACACACAAAAACAAGATGAGAGAAAGAAAAAAGTGATAGAATCACTTGGAGCCCTTTTCCTTTCACACCCTAGAAGAACCTTTCCTTTGATTAAACCCCTGAATCGGCGGTGAGGGGGAAGAATTAAAACCATTTAAGTTCGAAAGGAACATGAAAGCTTTGAGAAAATCTCCAAGGGGAGCAAGAGAGTATCGAAGCTGATTCTGACTTCCAAATGCTATTATATCATTGCTCTGTTGAATGGCTAGCCACTTATAGCAATTTGGTCGAGTATGACTAGCAACACCACAATGATGACAGAGATGCTACTTCTTCTGTTTAGTCTTTTGAGAGTTAGCCTTTTTAGCCCTAGGGTTCTTAGCTTCCTTCTTATCTTGCTTAGGGGGTGCTCTTAAGATAGATTTACCTTTGTCAAAGTTCTCACTAGCTAAATCAGTTTTAACATTATTGTTCTCAATTTCAACATTATTGCTAGGAGGAACAGAAACAGTAGTACTAGTAGAAGCAATATTAGAGGAAGAAAAACCATACCCTAAACCTGTTCGGTCAGAAACAAATTTCTGAAGATTGAGCATCTCATCAAGCTTTGCACTTGAAGTCCTTTCTAATTGAGCTCTGACTTGAAACAGCTTCGCTTCAAGCTTCTTGGTCTTTTCAGCCAAGAAATTGTTCTCGCACCTCAGTACTCCAATAGTCTTATTAGCTTCATCAAACTTTGTGGAAAGCTCCTCACGATCAAGTTCCACATCACTAAGCTTCTTAGTGGTTTGCCTATACAGTTTCTCATGCTTCTCAGAGAGCTTATACAGTTTCTCATAGGCTGTATGGATGTCATCTTGATCATCCATCTTCTTAAACTTGGATTCCACCAATTCCTCTTCTTCAACCACATCTTCAACAATCTCATCAGTAGGATTAACAGTGGCAGTGAAGGCATTCAAGATTCTGTTATCCTCATTGTCGGAATCATCCTAAGGCTCGGTGTCACTCAAGGTTGCAGCAAGCACCTTGCTCTTCCCAATGCTCTTGAGATATGTAGGACACTTGATGTGAACCTCAATCGACATGCATTGCGACACAACAAACAATATTGAAATACTTGCCCCAGAAAGCTAAAATTCAGATTTTTGATAGAAACCCTGACCCAACGTTTATAATCGAAATGTGAACCAAAAGTATAAGTAACAGACCTTAACCTAGTGATTATAATTGATCCATGAACCAAAGGTATAAAGTTTGAACGCCACAAGGAATAATTCCAGATAAGTTCACAGTTCTTGAAGAACCAAAAGAAGAGCAAAGCCTCACCTTTTCTGATTTTTATTTAATAATTTCTTGAAAACGTTTACAGACTTAGGGCCTATTTAAGGGCTCCATAAAACTTGACATACAAGAAACTATATTCTAAAATAACTCCTAATTGATACCTAACCATATGAGGAATCAAATTTGACCTAAAAAGCATTAAATGCACCTAAAAATAAAGAAATAAATCACCTAAACCTAAAATAACGTTTTTTACATAAAAATATAAAAAATAATAAATTATAATAATTAAATAGTAAATTGTGTCACACATCAGACCCTTCCTCTTGAAACTAAGGGTCGTCAATGGGCCGGGTCGAACCGGCCTGGCCCATTTTTACTTGGCCCATGGGCACAATGGGCTGGGCATAATGGTTTATTAACTAGTTAACGGGCCGGGTCGGGTTGGGCCGAAAGAAAAAATCTCAGCCCATGACCTTGCCCATGGGCAATGCCCATTTTGTCTTTAGCGAGGTGGGCTATCGGGTTGGGTCTAATGGGTTACCCATGGGCTTGTGTTAGCATATTATTTTATTATTTTTATAAGGGAATAATCAATTTTTTTATAAGGGAATAATCAATCTATTTTTTTAAAGGAAAGAATTAAAGAATTTAATACTTAATTACAAATTTTTTTTACAGTCAAATCTATTTAATTTTTTGTTTTGTTGATGGAAACCTATTTAATTTTTTTTATTAAGGCTTTAAATAGTTTTTTATTTTTATCTTTAATAAAAAAAAATGTCAAATGGTTAATTCAAATTTTCTAAACTACTAGAAAAATATATATTTAGTAAACTGAGTTTAGCACAATTACTTTGAGTATCTTAATGGTTGAGTGAGTTCTCTTAAGAAGTTCCTCTATAATATCTCAGGATCAATCCTTCATACACTTTCTACATATTTTTGTTATGAATTATGAGTTATTGGGCTGGGCCAATGGGCTGGGCAACGAGTTGGGCTATTGGGCTAGCCCACCAGGTACACATGGGCATAAAAACTAGCCCACGGTCTAACCCACTGGGCTAGTGGGCTACCCATGGGCCTCAATAATAACAGGCCGGGCCACCCATTAGCCTGGTGGGCCGTCGGGTTTCTGGGTCGGGCTGTGGGTCGTGGGCTATTTGATGACCCTTACTTGAAACAAACTCATCCTCGAGTTCATCTTTAGAATCTGAAATCTTCCGCTTCAAATAAACAAATACCTCTTGAAACAAACTCTTCCTCGAGTTCATCTTTAGAATCTGAAATCTTTCGCTTCAAATAAACAAATACTTTGAATGCTTTAATAACATGATTCAGTTTTGAAACTTGAATCCTTCATAAAGTGTAGCGTAAAATTTTTTCTCATCTACTTTCAATTTATTTGCAACATCAATCAACACAAGGTTGATAATAAAATTAAAATTTTCTACTCCAAGAAAATCAACATATTGTATAGTCATCTTCAACAAATCACCTCTTCTTTGACCTCAATTGAATCTTCCACATATTTGACCTCAATTGAATCTTCCACAATGTTTTCAATAATTACCTCTTCTTTTTGTTTTTTTGTTTTTTTTTTTTTTTTGGAGCTTGGTCCACGATTTTAACCTTGTGCACCTCACAAAATAAGAACGAAGAATAAAGAACATAACAGGAAGAAGATAGGATGATAACAGGAAACAAAAGATAAAAGGATGGAAAATTGATTTTAGAACTTGTGCTCTGATACCAAATGATATGAACCTCAATCGACACGCATTAAAATCCAACAAACAATATTCGAATACTTGTCCAAGAAAGCTAAAATTCAGATTTTTTATAGAAATCCTGACCCAACGTTTATAATTGAAAAGCGAACCAAAAGTGTAAGTAACAAACCTTGATCCAATGATTATAATTGAATCATGAATCAAAGGTATAAAGTTTAAACGCCACAAGGAATAATCCCTGATAAGTTCACAGTTCTTGAAGAACCAAAAGAAGAGCAAAACCTCACATTTTCTGATTTTTATACAATAATTTCTTGAAATACGTTTACAGACTTAGGGGCCTATTTAAGGGCTCCATAAAACTTGACATATAAGAAAATATATTTTAAAATAACTCCTAATTGATACCTAACCATATGAGGAATCAAATTTGACCTAAAAAACATTAAATGCACCTAAAAATAAGGAAATAAATCACCTAAACCTAAAATAACGTTTTTTACATAAAAATACCAAAAATAATAAATTACAATAATTAAATATTGTGTCGCACATCAACACTTGTGTTTCATGTGACCGAAACCTTAACACCCAAAGCACTTAGGTCCTACGGGAACAGTATACTGACCGTCATCCCTAGCATCCTTCTTCCTTTTGTCTTGACTTTTGAACTGAGAAGAACTAGATTGCCTATAGTCCTTGTCGAAACCCTTTCCATTGGCATTCTTCATAAACTTCTTGAACTACCTGGTGATGTAGGACTTCATCTTGGAATCTTCATCGTCGGAAGACTCTTCTGTGTCACTGCTCTTGGCCTTCAAAGCCATGCTTTTACCTTTACCCGACTTGCCTATTCTTGTTAACCCTAGTTCGTAGGTCAGCAAGTTTCCAACCAGCTCAGTCAAAAGAATCTTGTTAATATCCTTTGATTCCTCTATCACCGTGATCTTGGTATGGAATCTCTCAGGTAGAGATCTAAGCACCTTCCTTACAATCTTGGTCTCAGGAATGGTTTTCCCAAGATTGAAAGCTGAGTTTACTATATCCTTTAGCTTTGCATAAACCTCATCAAATGACTCATCCTCCTCCCTCATTATCTCTTTAGAGCTTGTAGTGAGCCTCTAAAGTTTTGAATCATTAACAGCCTTTGTACCCTTATAAGTTTTCTAGAGAATGGTCCAAGCCTTCATGGCGGTTTCAATTGAGGATATCTTCTTAAACTCCTCATTGGTGACCGCACTAAATAGGGCATTCAACGCTCTGCTGTTGAAGTTTTCTGCCTTGATCTTGGCATCATCCCAGTCGGCCGGTGCTTCTTCCGGCTTGGTCCAGCCTATCTTAACAGCTTGCTACACTTTCTCATCTAAAGACTACAAGAAAGCTTTCATGCGTACTTTCCAGTATGCATAGTTAGTGCCATCAAATAAATGAGGTATAATTAATGACTGTCCTCTATCCATGATAAACAGGGGTTAATGGATCAACACAGCAAATGTTAAACCCTAATCAGAGTGTGTCTGCTCTGATACCACTTGATAGGCCAAAAACGAATTGACTCATTGTGATAAATTAACCAATTAATTTAGCCAAGTGAATTAATTAAGTTAATTATTATGCAAATGCGTGGACGCATAAACAAATTACCAATTAACTAAAGTATGCAGCGAAAAATAAATAACATGGTGATTTGTTTACGAATGAGGAAAACTTAACAGCAAAAACCCCACCGGGTGATTTTCAGGCCACTACTCCCGAAACTCCACTGTTATCACAACAAGTGATTACAAGTAAAGGAATCCCAAGTACCTTACCAATCTACAGTTGAACCCTTACCCCAATACCCAATTGGACTTGTTCTTTAGTGACAATTCCCCTTTTGATGTACGGCTCCCAAGTACATGACTAACTAATTGTGCGGATCCCAATACGCGACTTCAATCACTAACTAAAAAGGTTGTTGGCTGCAAAATTTTTGAGTTCATCCACACAATGAAGATCAAGAAGATACTTGATCAAAAAACCCTACGGTGCACATACACAGTAACTTCTTCAAGAGAAAGAGATGAATTAGGGCAAGAACTTCATCTCCGGTCACAATTTGCTTGAATACAATTTGCTCAATGCTTGTGCAACTTACGAACCGTTTGACGGCCCTTAAAACAATTTTTTTTATATGTCTAGGGTTAAGAGAAGAGAAGGCCCAAAGACACATTCACAAATTCCAAGAAAATCATATCAAAATTCTGAAATTCTTAAACCTTGACAAATAGGAGGTGTCAAGCAACTGTCGAGCAGGTGTCGAGCACATGGGCTGAACAGCTTCCTTAAACCTCGACATATGCTAGCTGTCAAGCTTTAGTAATTCTGCACTTTCAACTTGTTTTCTTGGAAAGACTTGAAGGCTTCAATACTTGATCTTCAAACATGGTTTCTTGAAGTATTTAAACACATCCTAAATCTACCCAAATACAAGCAAAGTGTGTTTTGTCAAAGGATAAACCAATTATATAAAATAGTGACATATGTCCCTAAAAAGTGAATAACATATTTCCTAACATAACCTTCAATTACAAAGATGATACAAAACTGTACTAATAAACTACCTCTTATAATAAGCTGTTGATGTCTAGTACCAAGTGTTAATGCTACATTGTTGTTGTTACTGGTGCTTGCTGATACAAAAATTTACTTAATCATGCTCACTGGTGCTGCATGCATGATGCACTAGCTGGATCATACGCATTAAGTCAAGCTACTTCTCATAGGTTCCTAACATGGAGAACAATCAGTACCTAGGCTTGCTTGGATAGCACCATGCGAGGTAAAAAAATCACTAGGAGCCAACACTTAGGGCTGGCTAGAGTCGACACCAAACAATGGACTCAATTTCAAAATAAACTTTATTCATCAAAATAATCTCCCTCTCTTGGGGTACATAATTGGCTTATATAAACTATTATATTCTAATTCATCATAAAGTGACATAATACATGGAACTCATTACATAACAACTAACAATAGAATTAAAAATAGGTATCATTAATATAGAGATATTAACAATGGCACCATTAAGCATCCATATTAAAGAAAGTCACATTAAGTCCAGAAATGTACTCCATACCATACTTAGGCACCAATTGGCCTTGTCAACGAAGCTCCAACCATCTCTCTCCAGTGATGTAGAATACACGGTAAGGAATTAAATCCTTCCACTCCAATATGTTGCATTGATTTAGTAAAGCGGGTAGAGGCAAGGAAAAAAACACAACCAAATGCTATAGTTGAAACAAAACCATGGTAACTATGTCCAAGAAACTTCTTAATGACAAATCATCATGACCCAAATAAGATATAATCTATAATGTATATAAAAGAATAGTCTTTGACATTTATTGATTTCTTTTATAGGTGACACAAAAATTTTGACAGCCCAAAATTTTCTCTGTAATTTATGTTTTTCAAATGAGTTTAAATTATATAAAGATTCTGTATAAACCTAATATATTTACACCCTATATTAGAATATTGCCACATTATAGTTTCTACAAATAATAGAATAAATATTTCTATATGCAAACACAATCATAATAACAGTCATAAACAGAGAATATATAGTAATAGGCCCAAAATAAACCACTCCATACCCTGCACACAAGAAGTATATGCAGGTGGTCAAATCACGGGAACTTACAATCGTCAAGAAACTTCAACAAATTAGAACTCGAATGGTAAGATAATGTATTCATCCATTCACATAAGGAATACAATAAAAGCATCTTAAAACCTGTCATGGACCATTCTAGCCCTTTAAATGCTCTATTGTTCCGCTCTCTCCATATAACCTACATTAAACCTAAAGGAACAGCTCTGCATAAGTTTCAAATTCATAGGCTGCATAAGTTTGCTTATTTTAATATTATAATTTTACAAAATTTTAATTATCATCATAAGAATCGACCATAGATAATTATCAATTGTTATATTATAACCTGAAACCATGATTGAAAACCAAAACCAAGAGATCTAAATCTAAATCTAATTATAAAATAAATGCAACTTGAAATCATAATACGTTTGTTTTTGTCTACATTCTCAGTCATAATAGAATTGACAACAGACCTCATTATTAGTCAAAGATCAGACACAAAATTGTAAAATATCAAACTAAGGTACTGAAATGGTAATCAAATAAAGAGAGATGAAGAAACTACACCGTTTTGAAGACACATCTGTAGTCAATATATTAAATCACATTCCTTTTAATCATAATCTAGTATGTTATGCATATTAGAAATCAAATATCAGGGACAACATAAGGCAGAGCACATTCTAGTGTTTATAAAACGTGAGCAAGATTAGTAAATCAATGACAAACCCAATAGCCTAAAAAGAAAAAGACAGAAGCTTACATGAGAAAATGCATGTCCTCTGCAAGAACAACATTGTTCAATTTGTTGTTAACCAAATAATCAATTAAATTTTCCAATGACAAAACAGAACCGTACAAAGAAGATTGTACATAGAGAACTTACAACAGCTATATTGACAAAACGAAAGAAGATTCCATAAAAGAAACTTACAATTGCAGTTACTAATTAGTACATTGGTAACCCATGCACAAGACAACTCTGTATTACTTGCCAAGTACAGTCAAACTGTGAAACTTTCACAAAAAAATAAATCAGTTAAGTATGAGGATAACAAAATTAATTAGAACAATACATAAGACACATATGATCATTAATAGGATTTATATCTTTGTGATACGTAAAAAGTTTTCTTGCAAAAAAAGAGGAACTCAACCACACAAAAGTGCACAGGAGAATCCCTTCAAGAAATAGACCAACCACAGTTAATAAAAATTTATACAAAATATAAGTCTAGTTAATAAAAATCAATAATATTCAAGAACCAGGAAATTCCAAAAGGCACAAGACCAAAGGAAATCCAAAAAGAAGTTTTTCATTACAAAAATGAACCAAATCAACAAGAACTTGCAATTCAATTCAATTCAAAAAAAAAAACCATCAGTCTAAACCATATGAAAGCACAAAAAAAACCATCAGTCTAAAGCATATGAAAGCACAAATAAAACCCATCAGTCTAATGCATATGAAAGCACAAAAACCCATCAGTCTAAACCGTATGAAAGCACAAAAAAAAACCCATCAACCTAAACCATATGAAAGCACAAAAAAAACCCATTAGAAACCGGAATCAGAAGCCGAGTTCTCAGTCCCGGACTCAAAGCTGAGCTTCCTTTTGTAAGAATTTGAAAGAGGTGGCTTTAGCGGTAATGGACTCATCAATTTGGCTGCCATAGGCAGCGATGGCTTGGATTCGGAGGGGATGGAGGTCAGATCGAACGGCGGCGCATTCTCCTTGGCCAATTTAGACTTCCAAGACGGGCGTGGCTTGGAGGAGCTAGGGCTCAGAGATGATGCTGGATCAGTGGAATTTGCCTCCCTCAAGATTGCGTTTCTCGGTTGCATGAAATGCTTCATCGCGAGCACAGATCTCACAGGGAGAAAAAGAACTTTCTAGAGAGAGAGAATGTGTGTGGAAATGAGAGAGAATTTTTAGGGTCTGAGGTTTTTTTTTTCTTTTTTCTTTTTCTTTTTTATAAGGGGTTATTTTTGTAAAACGCGGCTTGAAGTGTAACTATGGCCGGGTTTTCTAAACATGTTTGTAGCACTTCTTTTTTTAAAAAAGGAAAGTCCAAATTGGGTTGGACCTACAGCTGCATTTTTCAAACGCAGCCAGAGGCCCTACCCGATAAAACGCGGCTGCAAAAGCTAAAACCGTGGCTACAGAACTATCCTATAGCTACGTTTTACAAAATGCAGCTATAGGTTCATAATTTTAGCTGCATTTATAGCTAATGCGACTATAGACCCGCGTGTTTTGTAATGATAGGTATGGTATAGATCACAATAACTATTTTCATAAAATCCAAAACTAGCAAAACCCTAGCTAAATGTCACATCTCAGATTTAACAATACAATATTAATTTTCTAGAAGATGAATGGGAATGGTTTAACGACCACAATAATTATTTGCATATATAAAAGCCAAATCTAGAAAACCCTAAATGATGAATGATTACATTAATGTAAACTTGACATTACCAGAGAAATAAAAAAAATTAATTGGTGAGATGATAATTCAACGTCTAGAACTCAGAGATTGGTTATTTAAACATGTGATTAACCATGATCTAGATAAGTAAATGTTTTATATATTTCAATAAAATTAAACTACAAAACACAAAAAAATTAAAAATATATATATAAAAATAAAAAAATAAAAAATAAATAAAAACTAAGGCAGAATAATCACATGCATGAACGACTCCATCCAATAATCTTAGTGTCCATTTGGCACGATTAATTTTGCCAACTTATTTTACTATTCAGCTTATTTTTGCTATTATTCATAGGTTCCACTACACTTTTTGGTACTATACATGAGTTCTACTGTACTATTTTAGCTAACTTTTACATTTATTTATAATACTTTCAGCAAAAAAATTTCAGTTTCAGCAAAATAAGCGGATCTCAAACAGATCTTTAACGGTGAATTCCCATGGAAAACTCTTCTCACGAGCAAAAAGCCAAAAACTCCAATGATTAGCGTGTCCTCTCCTTGATCATAAGCATGCTTACCTGGTATGTGTATTTAAACAACAATTTTCAATTTGTTTTGAAAATACGTGTGGGTGAAAAATGTATGCAAATGTATGTGATGTTATTTGAAAACTGAAAACATGTGTTTAAAATTATGTACCAAACAGCCCCTTAGTTATTTTAGAGAACACTTGTTGTGTGTGTTAGTGAATAAATACAAGGCTAGGGTTTGCTCTTCAAAATGGTGTTGTTGGGATTCGGAGTGATGATTTTATCGTGGAATAATAATGCTTTGATAGTTAATTAAAAAAGCTATCACAAAAAAATAATAATAATGCATTGATAGTCGAAAAATAGGGCCTTATTTATTATTATTTTTTTACTACCAAGGAATTTGTTTGTCTTGAGAATGGTAGAAAGTGAATGCAATTTCTGACTAGTCATTAGGATTAAAGGGGAAAAAAAGAGAGTCGCACTTGTGGTAAGTTTCTTTTTATCTATACTAATTTTCTTTTTTGGAGTTCTAGGAACTTGGGAGACTTCAGTTTCAGGTGATCAAATGATGTATTTATCTTTTAAAAAACAATCAAGGAAAAAATCACAAGAGAATAATCAAGCAAATGAAGAATCTTTAAAAAAGGGAAAAAGAAGCATCGATCATTATGCAGAACTATCAAATCACATAGTGTCGATTGAATGTGACTCAGATGAGTCAAATTCTCCCAATATTTGGGTCTTTTCCGATTTTCTTCATATTTTTAGAATTTTTAAAGGATTAATTCAAGTTTATTTATTTATATTTTTTTAATCATAATAAAATCTTCTTTGGGTAAGGATGATTCTAATCAGTTTTGGGTTCACCAAACCGTTCAAACCGTATGACCGCACTCAAACTAACCAAAATTGAGTCACCGCATTGCACCTGTTAGTGGTACTAAATAGCACAGCACCACACCACACCTTACTTTGTGGTACAATGTGCAATTTTACATAGGAATGGCAATTTTGCCCCATCTTGCTTGACCACCCTTTCTCGCTTCACCCCACACTGGTTTATCCTGCTCCGCAAAGGTAGTGGGGTGTGGATGGGGTGAGATTTTAGTTCCACACCACAGGGCAGAGCGGGGATGGGTTTAGACCTTTTAGACCCAACCCACCCCATCCTCGCCCCGCCCTGCCTTGCATGAATAAGAGTTAAATTGTAAATTTTTTATACCTTAAAACCCTACTATTATTATTATGTTTTTGAAACTGAAACAGACTTCATTCATTCATTTAGAAAGCTAGAATCCAAAAATAAAGCCTTAAAGGCTAGTGGTGGCGATTCTTCCATCCATACAATTTCATTATCTATTTGACTAGCATAACAAGCTAAAGAATGGGCAACTAAGTTGGCACTATGATGAACAGAGCTAAAATACACATATTGAAGACCTGCTGTAATGCAAAGAATGTCCTCATAAACTAGTCCCAGCCAAGAGAGATTAGGTTGTGTTGAGGAGATAGTCTGCATCACAATCACATTGCCACCTTCAATGATCAGGTCAGAGAAACCAGTATCCACAGCGAACTCGAACGCTTTCCGACACGCAAACACCTCGGCCTCCTCACTGTCATCTAGAATAGCACCTTTTGCAGATAATGCAACCAACACCTCCCCCTTCTCATTGCGAATCACTGCTGCTACACCTGATGCCTCCCTATTTGCAAAAACATCAGCATTGAAATTGAGCTTGTACATCAGACCTGAGGGTGGCTACCATGACTGCTAGCTGAGTTTGTGCCTCCTTGTACTCCTTCAAATAGGCCCTAGTCCTTCTGTTAACCCGTGATGGATCTTGTAGCTTGCCCCCATGTGAGACCGAGTTCCATTGGTTCCATATCTGCCAACATTGAACTAGAAAATATTCAAAATCCTCCACAGACAATTTGGCCATCATAAATGATACCAGCTGCATAAAATCTTCTTGTTCACACATATATTTCTATATCCAAACAGAATAGCCAGCCCATGCATATTATGCTGCACTACATTCCCAAAGTGCATGAATCACTGATTCTAGATATCTTTGACAAATACTACATCTATCGTCATCTATGATATGCCTTCGAACCAAATTCTCATGGGTTAGCAGAATATTCTGACATGCTATCCAACCAAACACCTTTATTTTATTAGCGACATGAACCTTCCACAATTTTTCCCAAACATGACCATTTGCCACCTACACCGAGCTCTCTTCTCCACCATTATCCTCCCTAGCTAGCAACCGTGCTGTATGTTATCCTGACTTCATCGAATATTTCCCATTCTTGCAATGAAGTCACACAACTGCATCTTGAACCTGCCTCCTACTCAAAGGAATTTTTAAGATGGCCTCGGAATCAAACCTATGAAAGACCATTTCTATCCACTCTCTATCCCACTTATTAACTCTCCAATCAATTAAATCTGAAACCTGCCATTCCCATTTCTCATCTGCTGGTGGAAAAATAAACTTGTTTGTTGGATTATTCAGGATCCACCCTCCAGCAATATAAGAACCATTCCCCACCCTCCAGCAACAGCCTTTCTTTAATATTGGTTGAGCAGCAATCAAACTTTTCCATACATATGAGTTATTGGGACTATCAGATGCCTCAAGGAAGCTGCACCTGGGAAAATACTTGGCTTTAAAGCAGTTGTAGAGAAGTGACCCTTGATCTGTAGCAATCTTCATCCTTGCTTTGCCAACATAGCTAAGTTAAAATTCCTTATATCCCGAAATCCCATTCCACCCTCCTTCTTTGGTTAAGCCAATGAGTTCCAACTCTTCCAATAGACTTTCCTTTCATCTCCATTTTGGCCTCACCAAAACCTAGCACACATAGCATTGAGCTCATTGCAAAGCTTCATCGGCAACTGAAATACTCCCATTTTATATGTAGGGATTGATTGGGCCACAGCTTTAATAAGCACTTCCTTTCCCGCTCTAGAGAGCAATCTCCCTTTCCAACCTTGTAAATTTTTTCCAAAGCCTTTCCTTAATAAAAGAAAAGTTATGGTATTTTGCCCTACCAATTAATGTCAGCAAGCCCAAATAGGATTCAAACCTATCCACTTCTTTCACCCCCAAAGTGTCTTTTATCCAATTCTTCTGCCCATCAATTGTGTTGCTACTAAAATAAACCAATGACTTCTCAAAATTTATGCATTGGTCAAAGGCAATTGCATATAGCTGTAAAGTATCAAAGATAACCTGCACTTCTTCATGATTTTCTTGAAAAAAGAGTAGAGAATCAACAACAAATAGCAGATTGGATATACTAGGTTCTCTCCTATAAATGGTAACACTATGTAGCTGCCCATCATCTTCTGTTTTAGCTAACAAAGATGTAAAACCTTTTGCACATAAAAGAAATAGGTCTATTATTTAAACAAACTTATCATCAGTTTATTTTATTCTACCCAACAAGGCTTCTGCCTCTTTTTTTTTTTCTCTCTAGGAAGGTTGTTGTGGGGGAGTGAAACCGAGGCCCGTGATTGAGGCCCAGGAACACCGTTACATTAAAAGCACGCCCGAGAAGGAGGAATCGTTGAGGCCTGTTGTAGGTAACAGTGGGGCGCGTAAGTGTCCGAGGAGGTTGGTCCGAGAAGAACACTCTCCTCGGATATGACGTCTATTGGAGAGAGGAACTTCGGCCCTCCTTTAGTCCGCTTTCCAGCGAGTCCCAGAATAAAAGATAGACTACCGACGTGTATGGAAGGGATAAGGATGCAGAAATATCTCAAGGAAAAGCTGCTACCACCGCATTAAATGCGTTGCAGCTAATTTCCTGGCCGCATTTATGTGGAGAAGACCCCTGAACAGTGTAAAAAGTCTTCTTTATCCCCAGAAAATCAAAAAGCTGTAAGGAAAGAAGTAGAAACTCAAGTACCATGCTAGATGACAGACAAGTGGACGATGGGATCGAACAGTGAGGGACTATATAATGGAACAAACCCTTCATAAGAGGGGGAGGGAGAAAAAAAGAAAGAACGGGAAGAACATTGAGAAATCGCTACTGTAGCATTTAGAAAGAAATAACCTAAAAGAAAGCATCTTGTCTAAGTTCATACCCCTCGGACTTGATTAGAACTCATCAAAACTGTCTTAACCTTAACCCTCGGACCTAAGATCTTAGCTTATTCGTGCGTTTTAGCCTCCTCGGCCAAGTACCCTACCCCCAATAACTGTCGCGAAAATCTGTTGGCCCAATTCTTCAACCCACTCTCTCACAAATTTATTGTATTGGGCTCGTTGGGCCCATTCCCTGTTTCCATCAAGGTGTGGGCTGCAATCTGTGACCCTACAGTTGTAAATAAGATACAATTTTAACATTTTCTTTTGTCTTTATTATAAAGAAATTATATACTATTGAATTATTGATTTTGTATTATGAAATTTTTATTTTTGTTGTGATATTGTCTTGTTAAACACTTTAATAATATTATTCAATTTTTGCTAAAAATTAGTTTGATTTGATGGAATAAATTTATTTGTAATTTCAAGTATATTTTTATTAATGAAACACGTTTTATTAAAAACAATTGTAATAGTTGTGGGCAAATTAACAAGAAGTAGAGTTTTACAGGGTAGGGCGGGGCTTCGCGGGGCCCCATTGGGCAGGGATGGAGTAAGAAAATTTTTCCTATCATGTGAGGCGGGGTGGGGATTGGGTAAGACAAAATCATGCGGGGCTGGGGCAAAGACCCCATCCTTTAGAACCCCCCCTGCCCCCCACGCGTCCCATTGCCATCCCTACTCTTTTACAATAAGAAAACCACACAAAACCGCACCCATATATATATATACACACATACACACACATACATAAATTTATTTATTTTATTTTATATAAATATATATATTAATAATTTAATATTATATAAAGTAAGTGGCTAGCCTAGTGTTAGTGCGTTCCAATTTCACATTAAAACAGTATCGTTTTGGTTAAATGCAAAATCAAAAGTTCAAAACCTCATCCACTTATCCATCTCACACTCTCACTCTTCTCTGATGATACCCTCTCACTTTTAGTAGGCATGATTAGCACTATATATGGTACACTGTTATGGACCTTATGGTTGTTGCGTTCTAAGCATTTTTGTATTACTTGTTTTATATATATATATATATTAATAGATATAATTGTATATGATTTACTATCATGGATTTTTTTTTTTTTTTTTTTGGGAAACTTATTATCATATTTTCATTGTTATTACTAGTAAAATAGTAATTGGCCGTGACTTCTTGAAAAATATATCAACCCAAAACGGACAATATCACACTTTGTACACCATACCGAATTGCACCTTACCTCACTTGTGAACATAAAATTGAGATGTCGTGCAGTGATTGTTTTGACAAAATTGCACTACAAAGTACAATGCTAAAAATAGCCTAAAACTGCATCAAACTGCACCACGAACAACCCTATGGTTAACCATGATAATATTTTAATATTGAACCAAAATTTAAAATTTAAAATTTTAATTACTCCTATCAAGGATAAATTAAAATCAATTAATTTTAATTCCATGCACCATACTCACTTTAAAATAATTTCCAACAAGGAAATTCATTCTTTCAAATGACTTGGAAAAAAAAAAAAAAAAAAAAAAAAACCTTCTAAATTACAAGTTAGCCCGTAAATTCCATAATTATCAATTATAATTTGAATTTTTAATTTAGGTCTAGTTTGAAATTTTTTAGATTTATAAAATGATAGTTTTTTCCCTTTGGGTATTTTCTTTTTTAAATTGAATTTTTTCAAGATTGCAAAATGGGATATCTACACTTAAGGACAACCAGGGGGCCATGGCCCACCTTCCCCAAAAACTTTTATCAATTTATATATGTTATTTTGTAAAAATAAAACTTTTGAGAGTTTAAGTTTTCACAAAACTATGATTTGGCCTCCCTAAAAAACTAGTCTTTTATAAAAAATAAAAATTTGTCGTATCTCATAAAAAAATAGCAAGATTACAATTAAAGTATAAGAATTTTATAAAAGCTCCATTAAAATTCATTACTTGTATGACAATAATATATGAAAGATTTAAATTATTGAAAAAGAATTTTGGGGGTTTCTCTGACACTAAGGGAGGGGTCTTAGGCTCTTTGTCTCTTAGGTAGTAGAAGTGAGTGTTCCTTCTTGTAAGGCTGTTAGGTTCCATATGGTAACTAGTTTACCAGTAGGGTTAGTGGGTTGTCTTTTTCTTTTGGGGTCTGAGAAACACTAGAGGTGAGATGGAGAACTTGATGAAACATTGGCATAATTTGTCTCTCAATGAAAGGGAGGGAAGCAAGCTGGCGGTGAAGAAGGATAGAGCCAACCAAGAGTTTACTCTCATGGCAAAATTTCTAACAAAATGTGTGTTGAACACTGAGCCAATTATGAGGACCTTCAGCCCTTTATGGCGAGCCAAAAAATGGTTTTAAAGTCCGTGATGCAGGCAAACATACGATGCTATTTGTGTTTGATAATGTAGAATAAGTGAACAAAATTTTGATGAGTGAACCCTGGAGTTTTGATAGGCATCTAGTGATCCTCCAACGATTAGAGAACACTACCTCAGTTGATGCATTGAAGCTTGATTCAGTATTGATATGGGTCCAGGTGCATCATATTCCAGTGAGCTATCTGAACAGGGGTGTGGCTGAGGATTTGTGTGAAGCAATTGGCATGGTGGATAGAAGTGCAAATGATACTGAAGTAGATCGAGGCAATTTCTTCCGAATTCAGGTGCGTGTTGATATTTCGATTCCTTTGTGTAGGGGTTGAGTGTTGTCAATGGAGGATGGCGAAGAATGTTGGGTGTCATTCAAATATGAACATCTTCCCAATAATTTCTATTGGTGTGGATGTCTGGATCACTCTGATAGGGACTGTGCGAAATGGATTGAAAGCAATGGAACCTTAGATAGTTGGGAGGAGGAGTATGGTCCTTGGATTCGGGCAGCACCAACCCAAGCGATGAGGAAATCTGTGGCGGTGGTTCTTGGTTTCTATGAGGCTAGGAAGAAGGGTGGTCTTCAGTCCAACACTCTGGTGACTGAGATTCAAAAATCGGTAAGGAAAGAGTGCAGGGGTCAAGCCAACCATGCCAACTCAACGGTGGAGAAGGTAGCAGTAAATTCAGAAGAGGAAATCATGGAAGAAATTAACGTGCATGAGAAGTCCAAACTTGAAATGGTAGAGAAGAGTAATAGCGGAAATTATGGAGAAAATAATAGCGGGAATTATGGAGTTATTTATGGACATAATGGGGATCCATTGGAGGATCAGATTCTAGAGATTGATAGAGAATTGAATAGCGTTGAAATCACTAAAAGAATTGAAAGGGGGGAGGCGTCATTAAACAAGGAGGTACACGTGGA
Source organism: Quercus rubra (assembly GCA_035136125.1). NCBI lineage: Eukaryota > Viridiplantae > Streptophyta > Magnoliopsida > Fagales > Fagaceae > Quercus > Quercus rubra. Next base: position 38,942,960 of record CM068734.1, on the reverse strand, counting down.
CAGCCCTAACGCTGATTCACCAAATAAGATACCCGAGATTTTAGAAACAAGTTTGGAGGCAAGTGTTGGTCATGTGGCTTCTTTAAGTTCCTTGACTGATGAACCTAAAACAAAAAAAAAAAAAAAAACAAACAAAAAAAAACAAACCCGATACTCAGGGAAGGGCTTCTAGCCATGAGGGAAAAGAAGGCCAAGAAAAAATTAGAACTTGGACACGGGTAGCTCGTTTTGCTCAGAAAGGTGATGCTCAGGCAAAGGCAGAAGCAGCTGGTACTTCTAAACGTTCCTTCATGGAGATTGATAATTGTGAATTACCAAACAAGAGGAGATTGGTTGATCATGTTAGTCAAAAAAAAATTTCAATGGTAGAGGTTGCTTGCCAACCCCGCAAAGAGCAATGAATCTCTTATGTTGGACCTATCGAGGGCTTGGAAACCAATCAACAAAACAAGAGCTTGGGGATATTATCCAGGCACAAGAACCCTCAGTTATGTTCTTAGCCGAAACATGGCTGGATAAGGCTAGGCTAGAAGATATTTTGGTCAGACTGAATTTTGGTGGTATGGTTGAAGTGTGTAGAGATACGAGAGGAGGGGGCATAGTAATTTTTTGGAGAAAGGAAGTGGATATTTCCCTAGGCACATTCTCGCCAAATCACATTAATGGTGTTTTGAATAAGGGTAAGGAGGATGAATGGAGGTTTACGGGGTTCTATTGAGAATTTGAGACTAGTAATCACTATTTATCATGGGCTTGTCTAAGGAGACTAAAGGGCAGAAATTAAATCCCTTGGCTTTGTGTAGGTGATTTTAATGAGATTACACAGAGTCATAAGAAGCTTGGAGGGAGGCAAAGACTAGCTAGACAAATGGAAGAGTTTAGAGATGTTTTGGATGAATGTGGATTCCGGGACCTTGGCTTTATGGGAGGAAAATTTACATGGTGTAATGGACATCTGGATGGTTTTACAATTTAGGAGAGGCTAGATAGAGCGGTTGCTACAATGGAATGGCTAGATAAATTTCCTACAACTAAGGTAATTCACTTGCAGTGTGGTTCATCTGATCATAAACCTTTTCTTATTTGTCTCAAGGGTATCCCTAAACTTCGACAAAAGCTGTGGCATTTTAAGCATATGTGGTTGGAGGAAGAGGGTTGTAGAGATACGGTAGAAATAGCTTGGCTTTTCAATGCACCTTGTCAAGCTATGACTAGGGTGGAGGGGAAGATAAGTCATTGCCAAGCACAACTTAAGTGGTGGAGTTGGGTTGCAATTGGGAATATTACTAGGCTATTGAAGGGAAAAAAAAAATGGTTTCTAAGAAAGGTAGAAGATGAGGCGATAAGAGGGAGGTCTATAAACCGAGCAACAAGGTTGAAAAGAGAGAAATTATTTGTTATCAAAAGAAGAGAAAATGTGGAAATATAGATCTAGAGCATTGTGGTTGCATGAAGGAGATAAAAATACCTGGTATCTCCATAGCAGAGCTACTACTCACAGGTATTGTCAAAATAAAATTGAGGAATCGGAGAACCATTTGAGTGAGAGGTGTGTGGATAAGAATAGCATAGCAAATATTTTGGTGGACTTTTACCAAAATTTATTTGCTTCATCCTCTCCAAACCAAATTGAGGAAGCTTTAGAAGCTACACCACAGGTGGTAATGGAGGAGATGAACCATGAGCTTGTTACTCCTTTTGGGAGAGCCGAGGTTGACATTGCCTTAAATCAGATGGATCCCCTGAAATCTCTAGGACCTGATGAGATGCCTCCATTGTTTTTCCAACAATTTTGGTTAGTTATTGGTGATGAAGTGGCTGAAGTAATTCTCACATGACTCAACACAGGTTCAATCCCACCTTCAATAAATTGAACTTTTATCACTCTCATCCCAAAGGTTAAAAGCCCAATAAGAGTTTCTAAATATTGCCCAATTGCATTTTGTAATATTCTATATAAGCTTATTTCTAAAGTTTTATCAAATAGACTTAAGAATATTTTACCTAGTATTGTTTTAGAATCTCAAAGTGCCTTTCAGTCTAGTAAAGCAATCTCTAATAATATTTTGGTTACTTTTGAGACCTTACACCATATGAAAAAACAAAAATCCAAAAAAATTGGTTTTATGGCTATGAAGTTAGATATGAGTAAGGCATATGACCGGGTGGAGTGGAGCTATTTAAGAAAGATTATGGAGAAATTGGGTTTTTGTGAAAGGTGGGTGTCTCTTGTTCTAGAGTGTATTAGCACAGTGTCCTATTCAATTCTGGTGAATGGAGAGCCTAAGGGAGATATTAGGCCATCAAGGGGTTTCAAGCAAGGAGATCCTCTGTCTCCATTCCTTTTTCTTTTTTTTTTTGTGTTCAGAAGGCTTGAATAGGATGTTGCAACAGGCAGCATCAAATGATAGAATAAGGGGCTTCTCTTTATGTAAAAGGGGACCAAAAATCTCACACTTATTTTTTGCAGATGATAGCCTATTATTTTGTAGAACATCTATGGCAGATTTACAAGCAATCCAAGATATTTTGTCATTGTATGAACAAGCTTTGAGTCAAAAGCTAAACCGGGAGAAGACAACTATCTTTTTTAGCAAGGCAGTGAATGAAGACGCAAAGGCCCATATTTTGAATTTTTTACAGGTACCAGAGGTGAGAGAGTAGGAGAATTATCTTGGCTTGCCAGCGGTGGTGGGAAGGAATAGGAAAGCAAGTCTAAATTTCATCAAAGAAAGAGTGTGGAGCAAACTTCAAGGGTGGAAGGAGAAGCTATTGTCCCAAGCAGGTAGAGAGATTTTACTCAAAACAGTGGTGCAAGCGATCCCTACATTTGCAACGGGTTGCTTCAAATTACTGGTGGGTCTTTGTCATGAAATTGAGGCATTAATCTAGAAATTCTTTTGGGGGCAAAAGGGTGAGTAACGGAAAATTCATTGGAAAAAATAGGAGGTTCTTTGCCAGCCTAAATCAAAAGGAGGGTTAGGCTTCAAAGACTTGGAAAAATTCAATGATGCAATGTTGGCAAAACAAGGATGGAGACTATTGTAGGACCAATCCTCTCTTTTTTATTGAGTCTTTAAAGCGAAGTATTTTCCTAAGGGGTCCATTTTCAAAGCCTTCGCAGCCACTGGTTTTTATGCTTGGCAGAGTATTCTTAAGTCAAAGAAAGGTGATTTTGATGGGTATGGGATGGAGAATAGGAGATGGGAAGAGTATAGATATATATGGAGACAATTGGCTGTGAGGGAAGGGGTCTGCTAGGATTGTTTCTCCACAGGTAGCGGCATTAGAAGGAGCTCAGGTTGCTACCCTCATAAATCCAAACACTCGTTCTTGGAATATTAGTCTGCTTAACTAGCATTTTTTGAGTTTTGAGGTTAGTAGAATCAAAGCAATTCCATTGTGCTAGACTAAACAGAAAGATTGCCTCATTTGGCCGGACAGTCACGATGGGGAGTATACAGTTAAGGCAGGGTATCAAATGTTGTGTAAGGAAGCAAATTCCTGCACTGCATCAAGCTCGGAATCATCTCACAAATCAGCTTTCTAGAAACGTATTTAGAAGCTCCACGTTCCTAATAAAATCAAGCTTTTTCTTTGGAGAGTCTGCTCCAATGCGCTGCCCACAAAGGATAATTTGAAGAAAAGAAAATTCTTGAGGATGCGTAGTGTAATGCCTACCTCTTGGATCAGGAAACAATGTTTCATGCGCTATGGAGTTGCGAGACACTCAAAGAAATTTGGAACCTCTATTTCAGCTGGGTCCGAACAAAGTATCCCCATCTTCAGGACATGCAAGAGTTAATAAACCTGGTCGGACAGAGGGCAAAGAGACTAGAGCTGTTTGGGGTGGTGGCTTGGTTTATTTGGAATCAAAGAAACAAGCTGAGACTGAATAAGAAAGGGTTGCTGAGTGATAAGCTTTTTGAGGCAGCAAGAATATACCTCTTGGATTTTCAATCAAAAATCCAAGAGACCAAGGTGCAGCAACCAAAGGAAATTATAAAATGGAGATCTCCAGGGGATGGAATGTATAAAACAAATTATGATGGTGTTATGTTGGCCTAGTCGGAGGAAGCAAGGATAGGGGTCATAGTTAGAGATGGTAAGGAGGATGTGATTGCTACCTTAGCTGAAAAAATACCTTACCCGGGTTCAGTGGAGGTGCTGGAAGCATTAGCTACAAAAAGAGCAACAAAATTTGTTGTGAATTGGGCTTATTGGCTTCTGAATTTGAAGGCGATTCCGAGGTGGTTTAGAGGGCTCTGAAGTCAGCGAATGGGGTTCATTTATCCATTGGGGAGATTATCAAAGACACAATGTCTATTGTAGGTTTGCTTAGAATTTTTTCTTTCTCTCATACTAGGCAGTAGGGTAATTGTGCAGTCCATGCTTTAGCCAAGAGAGTAATTGTTTCTTTTCCTTTATTATTCAGGATGGAGCATGTTCCAACAAACGTTAGTCATGTTGTTATTTCGGATTTTCCAGTATCATAATAATAATACTCAGTTTTGACTCTCAAACATATATATATATATATATATATTCATAAGTGGTTCTAATAAAATTTAAAAAAAAAAAAAGAAAAAAAAAAGAAAAGAGAGAGATTACAAATAGATTATACAAATGTTATAAAAAGTGCACTCAAATTCATTACTTTTGTGAAAAAATACATAAAATTTCTTAAATTTTTCCAATACAATTATAATTAAGACATGTGGCTAAAGAAAATTTATTGTTAAATTCAAAATAAAATATTCACTTGATATGAGTAATAAATGTTGTCTAAGGAGTTTTAGGTTTTGTCAACCTAGTTCCCAACAATGCAATTTTTTAGAATATCTGTTTAATTATTATACTTTTTTAATAATTGTCTCGAGTACTAAGAAATATTTTTTCTTCAATTTATCTTTATTTTTCTTGTTTTATAGTCTTTTGTTGATTTTTGGTATAGCAAAGGGTGCAAAATCATATGAGACATCAATTGAAAAGAAAATCAAATTTTTTATAGAGATTGATTAGAAAGATAGTTTTCCAAATGATTCTTCATTGGTGTTGTTGTGGCCAATTCTTGGAAAGGCAAAATAAAATGGAGATTGGCCTAATCAACCTATAAGAGGGGAGTTAAGCCCCAAACTCACTCTACTTGTCCAATTTGGGCTAATGGTGCATGGCAAAGAAAAATTCAAAGACACTAACTCATAAAACAGACAAATAGACTAAATAAATATTTTGAACCTTTATTAGTCGTCAATACATCCCCAGAGAGAGAGAGAGAGAGAGAGAGCACTCTACTTTGTTCCTTTTGGTTTAGAAGCTTAAGTTTTAGTTTGAATTGCGCTGAAAAACGTGTCTTTGTCAATGGGTTCCATGCACTGTTCATGGAACCCACAAGTACTCTTTTTAGCAAAATTTTCATTAAAACTAGGTTCAACGACACTATTCACATATTTAAAAGTTATTTTACTACAGTATTTTTAGTTTTTAATAATAAATTGTATCTAAATAGACCCTAAGATAGAGTAAGTATGGTTGGTAAGGTTGGAAGAACTGATTAGTTCATGGCTTTTGGTTTTAGGCATTATGCGTGGCATATTAAGAGAGAAAATATTATCCATCTTCCATAAGAATCAAAACATTTGGTTGCTGGATTCTTAGATGAATGTCAACCTTGAGCTTTGTTCTTGTCAGGATATTAGGATTATCTATTTTTTATGATAATTTCACATAATTTGTTGATTAAGTCTACTTTTCTATGGTAATCTGGAAGGAATCCAAAATTTATAGCAAATTTGTTTAGTGTTTTTCTTTGTGTTTGTTTATGGCTAGCGCATGGGTTTGGTCATCGAATTTTAGACTTTACAAGTATTACTAGCTTACCATGTAAAGTCTATACTTTGGGTCCATGGGTAAACCCAGATAGGGACACTCTTTACCCTCTATAGTACATACCATACTCCTTTAATTTCCTCATAAAAAATACATGGGTTTGAGCCATGCATAAAAAATAAAATTTTACCAATAGAGATAGTGGGTCCAAAAGTAATCAATTATTTGTGGGTCCATCGACAAATGTATTACTTTGTTGTTTGTGGGTCAAATAATTCTTATATCTTAATTGTTAACCATCTAGTGTATTCCAAAATTTTGTTGGTATAGTGATGGTAAACAAAGTAATTTTCTCAAAATAAAATTTCAAAAGTTTAAGAAGTTTAAAGTTCCAATAAAGCAAAAAATCATATCATATACTATATATAATAGCAGAAGTTGAGAGAAAGTTGATTCCTACAATTAAGGAGGTGATGACAAATAGGATAACTACCTATCTAAAATTCAGACACATTTTACTTTAACGATAAATTATGTTGTGTGGTATTGCTTCACACTGTTTAAAAACATGTTGTTATAAATAACAAAAAAAATAAACGGTTAAAATAAAAGCATACACGGAAATAGAAATAGAGGCGATGAAATAGAGGATGAGGCCTGGGACACGGAGAAAGAAACAGAGCAAGGCGAAGAACTTTGCATCGATTCTACAACGTTTACGGTTTAATCCAACCAAAATCCCAATCATTACAACATTTGAAAGGCCAACTTACACATAAAACCCAAAACCTACCCTCTCCCAATAAACCTTTTCTTCTTCTTAGCCACTTCCTCCGCGTTGAAGCCATTTTCTCCGCCTCTCTCAATTCTCAAAACCCCTAAACCATAGCCCATCGCCGTTCTCTCACTCCTTCAGCATCCTATCGCCGTCATATGCCGTTTAGAACAATTATCAAAAGACACCCTACAATTCGTCAAAAACCAATCAAAACCAGTTGTTTAGCCATTTTTTTCTACTGTTTGGAGGAGAATGAAAAAAAAAAAAAAAAAAGCCCCATGCAAGGGAAGATAGAGAGAGGATGAAACCACTATTGGTGAGTTTTTATCTTTGATTTAAGTTTGTTTATTAATTATGATTAGGTTTTGATATTTTGTTTGGATTGGTTTCGGTTTTGGTATTCAAATTAAGTTCTTCTCTTCGCTTTTCAGTTTGAAATTTTGATCAGGCTTTGATATTTCCTTAATCTAGGTCCTCTAAAGAATAAGATGATGAATTCCAAGAATAGGCATGAGTCAGTTGAGTTCATTCTCAGCGGTGCTTTTCCTATTTGAATTTCTATATTTAAAATTTTTCCTTCCTGCTGAGTTGTCTAGGCTTTTCCTTTGATCCCTATTGTAGGATAGATGGGTTTATTCTCTGCCTTTGGATGTTTTGTCTCAAATTATCATATATGTATTTTGGTTTGGGTAACATTAGGGATTTTCGCACTTGGGTAACTTTAGGGATTTTCATCTTTGCTGCTTTTAAATTTGACACTTTACAATGTAGGATAATTTATAATTTCTTCTAAGTGAACGTATGGCTTCCTGGATTATCTGCTATGTTTTTGAATTAGGGATTTTTGCTCTTGATTTAAATAGTTAACTTTCACCTTTGCTGCTTTTAAATCTGATAGTTCGTGGTCTCTGTATTTTGGTTTGGGTAAAATTAGGGATTTTCATTCCTGATTTTAATAGTCATCTTTCATCTTTGCTACTTTTAAATTTCATAGCTTACAATGTAAGGATAATTTATAACTTTTTTAGAGTGAAATTATGGTTTCCTGGATTATTTGCTATGTTTTTAAAATAGAAATAAACAAATAAATAACCAAGAATAATGTGTTATTGAATATTAAGGGATTATTTACGAAATATGGTTGTATGGTTTACTTTTTAATTCATAGATTCAGATTTTGTTGAATTGTTGAACTACCTTTTATATGGAAACACACTTTCACATATTTACAATATCCATACCATTTACAATATTTACTTTAGCTTCTTCTGTTGTCACTCTTTCATCTTTCTCTCCAATAATTTGAAAAACCTTCTAACCCTATCATTTTGTTTAAATATAGCTTTGCTTAGTTCTTTGCCAAGCACAACATTTGGGTAATTTACAAGAAGTGTTGCTGGAACAAACTGATAGGTAAGGACAACCTGATTTTCTCTTTGTCTATCTCATAGTTTGTATTAGATTTTGTCCATTAGTGCATTTGTGTTTGAATCAGCTTTGATTTGCATATCAAAAAATAAAACAAATCAATTCTACTGTTCTTTCTTTTTCTTATTAAAGATACATAATTAGTCATAGAGCGAAAGATTTAATATAGTTCCTAGAGTTGTGAATCAGTGTATGTTTCTATAAAAACCTTTCATTTTATACATTGGAATTTGACATTGCTGTGTTGTTTTCATTTCGGTGTGAGTATTGGTTTGTGGTGTGATGACAAAGTGAGAGGGAGTGTGAATCTAAGCTACCACAGGTAAAAATTTTTCTTTTCTTTTTTTCCCCCTTTCCTTTTTAGGTCTAGGTATGAAATATGAATTAGTTTTGAGTAATTTGGTTGGATTGATTTTTATTTAGGTATTTGGGTTAAACATTAGGTTTTGATTTGATTTTTTCATCTCTCTAAATCTGTCTTTCTTGATTTTTTCAATATATTTTTTCCCCTAAAACAGAATTAAATTCTTCTTTCATGAGAGACACCTAGAGAGTTGTTACTAATTTTGTGGTTGGTTGGAGTACTAGGTAGACCCCATTTGAATTTTTTATTTTTTTTTTATTTTTTATCAATATGCTTAATTAGTTCTTCTCCCCCCCCCCCCTATATTTGATGCTTCTTTACACAACTTATTGTATGACATCATTTTTGTTAATCCCCCCCTCCTGTATATAATCTGAAAAGAGCAGAAAGTTCTTAATATAACAAGTTTAATGGTCCAATAACATGGTGCTTACCTATCTTCTTGCCATTTTTTTTTCTTTACCTCCTTGCTTAGTATCATTGAAATCTGCTTCTTTCTTATGATGATAATCTCTTCTATTTTCTTGTATTGCAGGGACAAGTCAATTAGGAACAATGGGCATTTTGTTCTTTGAAACTTATTTCTCTACATCTTGCCATCCTGTATCTATGGTAAGCATTTTTGTAGCAGGCATTATTCTTTTGATGGACAAATTCTACTTGAGCATAATTTGGTTTTAACGCTCATATGAGAAATTTGTAATTTGCAAATTTTATTAAATAACTTGCTGCAAGTATTTTGATCTTTGCTAATTTCTATGTTTTGTGACATACAATTTTCAATCTTAATGCAATTTTCAATCTTAGGTTGTTTAAGTTAGACTAATAGAACCACAAAAATCCAAGAGTTAGGGAGGAAAAAAAGAAGTAGCTACTTTGTTTTTTGAAGGGATTGTGTTATTTTTTAGTCTGTTTTGGGTTAGATTTTTGGGCTTTTTGGTGTGAGAGCTACTTATGGGACAATCAATAATGGTATTGGTGTGGTGTTGATGGGTATGATGAGGTCTAAAATCAAGATGAAGTGCATTGTCCCAGTTGTTATGGCTAGAATGCTTGGTTATGCACATTTTGATTCGTATGCCAATTGATTTATTGGTGATTGATGGTGTTAGGTAAGTTTATAGATTTTTATTTTTGTATTTTAAATTTTATACAAGTTTACTGAATTGTGCATTCAGTTTTTAGGTGGCCTTGCTATTTGGGGTTGGTTTTTAAAGTTAATTGTTGCTACTACTTCAGTTTCAAACAACCTATTAATTCATTTGCTTAGTTACATCTTGATTCGATTTGCATAGGTAGTTTACATTTGTTCTAGAGTTCACTTCTGAAGTTGACTCCACTAATTCTAAGTTCTCTAGCTGTCCATTGCGTTTGGATCTAGCATGCAGTTAACAATTTGAAGTTGTTTCACTTAGATGAGCTTGGCTCTTTGGTGTGGTAAGCTTTAGATATTAACATGGGAAACCAACAGAGCAATTGTCATTGGAAATTGAAGAGTGAAAAAGCAAATTGGTTTCAAAGTATGTGCTATGAGTTAAGGCTATGATGCTCACTATGTGCTTGATATTTTGTTTCTAGATGGACACCATTGTAACATATGATATATATTTTTTAAATTCTATAAAAGATAATTGGAGTTGATTTTAAATGGAGTGATATTGTATTTTCTAGAAAGCATTCCTACAAGTAGGACAAATGAGGGGCTATACAACATGCCCTTGACGAATTTTGAATTTTAATGTATTGTTAGATAGCTGGGGTCATTTTTAAACTTTGTAATTTTTTTTTTCTTGACCAATTAATTATTTCTAAGTAACATGGTAATCTAAATGGATGTGTGGGAAACCACTAATGAAATGAAAAAAAAAAATACATGTGGTTGACCGTAACTAATATGTTGAGGATTCATAGTTGATGCCAAAATTTTAGGACTCAAGCTTGGTTGTTGTTGTTAAGTGAATCTAATACCTTCACGTGAATATGGGATGTGTACTAATTTTGGAAAATGAATGTCTCTTGTGCAAGATTTTCTTTGACTATATTATGTATGAGTACGTGAATATCTTACTATTATTCCTATATAAAGATGCATATATATGTTCAACCATGATTGTGCCTACAAAAGGTATAGTTGCTTTAAAATTGGCAGAACTAAATCTGTACTCAAAATGTTTGAAGTAAAAAATAGGTAAAGTTTGTTCAACAGTTTAGTTTAACATTAGCTCTGCAGAGTGCATATTTTTCTACAATTACTGTGGAGATTGCATGAACCTGGATCTTCCATGTAAGTGGACCTTACATCATGTGGGTCCCCTGTAATTAATGGTCCATGTTAGGTAGAAAAACTTATTGCAGCTGATAATGTCTCTGTTCTGCAAAATTTGATGGTATGACTCCCAGGTACTTTGGTGGAATACTGCTTAGACATAACCTGAACTAGACCTAAAACTCAATGATAGAAAAGATTGTCTTTGGTTTTATTTTACAAAATAGTGAGCCTGGCAGATTAACCCATTTTCCAAATATTCGGAGGTTGAGAAAGTAATTATTTCAGTTAAGGGATGTTATTCTCCACGTCTTTCCTATGTCTTTTGAAAAGGTAGTTATATGGAGTGACTTAGGTGTATCTTTTGTTCTTTTAGGTGGTTGATGAACTTGGATGATGTTCCATTTCATTTCTTATCATTCTAATGATTTTTTCTGTCCTCAATTTTATTAATTTCTTTCTTCTCTTTATTGGAATGGTCACTGAAGTTAGGATTTGATGTTTTATCAGGTTGGATGCTTCTTTGCAGAACTATCAGATATTGATATATGGAGAACCTGAAGGCAGATGTCTTTCATTTATTAGAAATTGATATTTTAACATTTATTAGATATATGAGATGTTAAGGATTGGAATCCTATTTTAATTTTAATTAAATTTGATTGATATTTTAGTAATGTTTCCTATGAAGGGTGGGAATTTCTAAGATTGAAATCCTAATGTACAATTAAAGAGAAAGAAGCAAAGAATTGTTCAAATCTTCATATGCAAAGATATAGTTTGGAAGGCACAGAGAGATAGGCTGCATAGCCATTAACTCATAATCGGTAAAGTTATTGTTTTTGTTATAGTCTTTTTTTTCTTTTTCGTTTTCAAATCTAGGGATTGAATATGATTTAGGTTTGAATTTATTGGTTGGATTGGTTTAGATTCAGATTTAGTTACTTGAGTTAGATTTGGTTTTGACTGATCGTTTATGAAATTCATTGGGATTAGTATTTGTTTTTTTGAAAATTGAGATTGCTAAGTTTTTTATATTGAAAGCACTGATCAGCTTTGCAATGCCTAAGATGGTAAATATATAGCCTATTTTGTCTTAATTATGTAACATATATCTAGGAAAAAAAAGGTTATAGTATCGCATTTCGTTTGCCTTTTTTTTTTGAGACATTGTTTGTCTATTTTAAAAGGCACAAGCTCTTATAGTATATTACTATTTGTTGAAACATGCTACTTATATTATAGTTGTTGACAGTTTTTAGACCCCTTAAACAATTGATTAAACATAGGTAATTAGCCAAGTTGTTACTTAGTCCAATTAAACAAGTCTAGGTTATCACAATAATAAAGATCAAATCATGCAAAGCAGTGGAAAATAAATAACACATGATATGATCATCCAGGAAACCAAACCGGTAAAAACCTGGGAGGATTTGACCTAGCTATCCTCAAGATAAACCTGAATCCACTATCTTGAAAGAATCGAAGTTCATACAAAAGGACTTACAAGTACCCCCGCTCGACTTCCTAATGCTACCAACCAGTAGAACTTACTGACACGACCGCATGCAAGCTCCGAATCCACGGACTCCTTCTTTTTTGGATTCTCCACCAAATACAAGCACATCTGCTTGTGTTTTCTTTAAACTTCAATGACAGCAACTGAATTGATCATCAAGGCGTAAATAAATCTTCTCCTTGAAAACCCTAAGTTTGTGTAAAGGAAAGCTCCTCTAGATCTCACAAGAGATTTACACAAACCGCAAATATGAGCTCTACTAAAACGTGGCTAGGGTTTGCCTTTTATACTTAGGATAAATAAGAAACCCTAAAAACGTTTTAAAACAAATAGGGCTGAGTTGGACGAATCTGCAGAAAAGCTTTCTGCCCTAGCTTCAATTGGTCGAGCCTATTGCTCGATCGATCGAGCCAAGTTGAAAGGCACAAAGCCTCCTTGCTTTAACTCGATTCCAACTTTACATTGACACACAACTTTGAGCTAGCTTTAAACACTTCTAAACACATTGTTTTGATCATGGTTTACCAACAATTCACATTAGAGTTCTAAATACATAAAATCCTAAACTTTAGAACCTAACAGTTGTCTTTCTCTAATTTTTACGTAGGATAGACCAAGGTTATACAATGGTTGATTGCAAAACAGAATTTATTGCTTCATATAATTGAAATTGGGTTATTTATTTGTGTAGAAACAAAGGATGAGCCATTCCTTCTAGAGCTTATCAGGCATGTGTATATCTATCAGTTTTTTCTAAGAATGGTGGATGAATGATATTTGCCTAGATGTATTTTTCTAGATTATTTTGATACTTGGTTATTGTGGTTTAAGTCCAATTAGTGCAACTGGTAGAGCAAAGGCCAGGCATTATTAAAAACTGCTTGGGTTTAAAATGGGTTGGTGCTTTGGTTATCCCCTAGCATTGAACTTTGTCATAATTTGAAGGGGAAAAATCAATAATCTAGAATGTTAAAGTTAATTTTGAGTTAGATGATTTTGATTATTCCAAAATGTGGTTTATTATGTCACAGCAATGCAAGCAATGGCTTTAGACAAGCTGTCGTTTCTCGATGTTGAGCTTGAGCTTTTACAAGAGTATGTTGATATTTGATCTTGATATTCATATGAAAGCTAATAAGGACAATGTAATCATTACTATCATGTAAGAAGATCAATAACTATATTCTCTCAAATCACAACCTTCAGAAAAACCTTGAACCAAATTTGCATTAGTTATAACTTATAAGATTTCAATTATCATTTTTTCTTTTCCTTTCATTCATACCCTAGGTTTAATCCCATAATCAGAGAAGTGTATAAATGGAATTTTGAGATCTTTGAATTGTGTCTGTGTCCTAATTAAGAGATACTTTAGTTTACAAGTATTTTCCTTGAGATTATTTATATACACATTGATTTTTGAGTTTATAATGTTTACATACTAGGTTTAATTCTTTAGTGCATGTATGAATTTAGTTAGTTTGAAAGTAACTAAATGATATTAGCTGATTACTAGCAATGCTAAAAATAATTTCAAAGAATTCTAGATTGGGTTCCCCTTTGAAACAATTGTTGTTAGTGGCAAATTAGTGATTAGTCTGTCATCTCCTTAAGTTAGATTCAGTATAGACATAGTGGGGAAGTGAGGGAATGCCTATTTGTTTTTTTATTTATTATTGTTTTAATTTTTTGGTTTCCTCCTTTCTATTTGGTGTGTGTGTATTATATATATATATATATATAAGTAGCATTGGAATTGTACAATTATTGTTGCAAGAAAATATGTGATTTTATTTAGACTATATTTTTATTTGCAGGTATATAGAGTTGAATGCAAGAAAATTCCCAACAAATTGGTTTCTTGCATCTATTATTTTATTTTGTGTATGTTTGCCGGAATTATTATTATTTTTTAAATTTTATTTTAAGGACATTGTAATATATAACTGTAGATTTTGTGAGAATTGTTTCATATTTTTCATCTAAAATCTTTTTACTAGTTTTGTTTATTTATTTATCCATTGTAATTAACAGGTTGAAGTTGTTTTACTTAAATGAGCTTGGATCACACAAGTATTGGTGTGATAAGCTTCACATATTAACGTGGAAACCAAAAGAGCAATTGTCATTGGAGAATGAAGAGTAAAAAAATAAGAATGTTTTCAAAGTGCTGTGAATTACGATTATGTTTTGTCTCTTTAAACCCAAGGCTTATTAAAAAAATATAAAAAACCAACATAAAGGACCTTTAGTTTGTGGTTAGTTTGCTCGATATATATATATCATGTGCTTGATATTTTGTTTCTAGATGAAAACTATTGTAACATATGAAGGGAATGATATTTTGTATTGTATTTTATAGATAGAATTTTTGCAAGTATAGGATAAATGAGGGGCAGTACAACATGCACTTGACGAATTTTATGCTATGTTGATTGTTTTCTATTACATAAAATGATCTCGTGCATTGCGCGAGTTAAACACTAATATATATTATAACAGGCTAAAAAATGTAGTACAAATACCATATAGTACTTTATTTAAATTCAAAATTTTTTAATATAAAACTTTTAGATATTTTGATTATTCAATAATATATATGACTTATACAATTTTTATGAAAGATACTAGTGTCTAAACAAAACTTATATATGATATTAAAAAAAATCTAAAAACAAAATTGAATTAAAAAACTTTCTATGATTTTAGTTACCTCTCATAAAACATGAAAAATTTACTCACATTTTCAAGTAAATAACAAACACTTACATAACTACGTACAGATATATATATATTATTTGAGTTTCGTTCAATTTCAATGTGTGCATGATCTATATTATACTGTCTACACTATAATATTCTATTAGAGTAATGTTAACAAGTTTACATAAAGGTCTCTGTATTCAGTTTTGTACGCGTGATTCATTATCCAGTCATTCTAAGTTTTAACACATGTGAAGCATTTTTCTATAGATGATGTTTTATAATGTTTTGGAAATTGGTATACCAACTGATGATGCCGAAAATTGTTAGTAAGCCACGTAATACTCATGTGCTAGAGACAATACTTGTGAGACAAAAACAAAGAAAAACCCTAGGAAAGTACCAGTGTGGTACCGGCTAAAGACCCTCCAAAGGTCAAGTTAGAGAACTTTTTCACAACTCTAGAGTGCCAAAACTAGGAGAATTATGCGTACATTGTTTTTTGAGAGCCTTGGGTTTTTATAATAGTGTAGAACCAATCTCTATTTTTTGCGTAGGAAGGTTTTTCCTTACAAGAAAGATCATCATTAATGGGCGTATCTTATAGGATCCCTCTCATATTGGGATTCTTATCATGTTGGGATTCTATTGACTAGGGTTAATCGTGAGACGCAAGTCATTTCCATTTTGGATTCCTTGGAGGCCACTTAAGCCATGTGGATGCCACGTGACCTTAAGATCCGTCCATCATTCATCCATGTATCTTGGATCTGTTCGCATAGAGAGACTAACTGTCCACTGATCTAATACCGTCAGGTTTATTCAAATGGACCCGTCATCTCCAAATTTTATACTCTTCAGTTGCCCCCTCACTCCATGGGTCCATGGTCTCCCCTAGACGGACCCGTGAAGTGACGGTTTGACTTGTCTCCTGAGAAACGTGCCCAAACTAACAGGCTGGCCTAGGGTCAGTAATGTTGTAGGGACACATGGAGTCCATTCAATGGTTAATATCTTGGAACGAAGTGTCCCTTCATCTTCCATGCCATTCCCTCTATATAAACCTACCTCTTTACCCCTCATTCTTTACTTTCCACAAAAAATCTACAATCAAAGCACTACTGTCATCTTTGACAAGCAAGTAAAACGTCTACCTAGTGCATCCATCATCTACACCTTTTCTGCTACCTATCTTCAACTGGTAAGTACTCTTCGCCTTTTGTTTAATTTTTGTCATTTTTAAACTTTGCACACCCGTCATCTATGTAAATCCGTCAGTGTCTTACAGTTTACCCATCACATATAGGTGACAGATGTCTAGTGCGTCAAGTAACCAAACATGTGTTCGCAAGGGGGCCGACTACGATGAAGTGTAATCGTCAAGTCAAAATGACCCTGACACTTCAAGTGAAGAGAGGAATCAGTCAGCCACCTCTCTTTCTACAAGGGATGAGGGTTTGGACACGGATAGGTTAAAGGGTGATTCTGCTGACGGCCTAAATGACGCTGAACCCCCAATCCAATCCGTCATAGGTCCTAATGGATTTAGAAAGTTTATAATGCTTCACATATAGATGGTCAACGACTTCATTTCTACAATCAAGCAAACACACTTCAAAATACTTAAGGAGAAGTACCAAATACCCGTTAACATAGCCCTCCGTCTACCCTACCAATCAGAAAAGTGTTATTACGAGGGTGTTGAAGGTGTTGGAATCTATGAGCAAATGCTGAAGGTAGGGCTCAGATTCCCATTAAGTGCACTCCACCATTGCCTCCTCTAATACCTAGGATTGGCTGTCACCCAAATCTCCCCAAACGCCCGAAGGGTCTTCCTTGGCGTAGAGGTCTTATATAGGGCCATCTATCAGGGCATGGAGGTTGACAGTGGAGGAATTTTTTCATTGTTACTGTCCAACTGAGATTGTTCAGTCTAGGGGCATGTATAGTTTTATACCCAGGAGCCCGTTGCTTAGGCTTATGTGTGATACCCCCAACTCCAACAGGAACTGGAGGAGTCAGTATTTGTTAATGGAAGGTGATGAGTGGATGTGTCACCCTGGTGACAATGAGTATATGCCCATCGACACAACATGGGGCATAATACCCTCGTCTGGTATGCATCCGTCCATATTCAGGTCCTTAATCGTTTAGCTTTTTACCTATTACTTTAACCGTTTTCTTTTGCAGCTCGGGATCGTCCACAAGTCTCACTTGAACAGTGAAGTTTCTTGGAAAAAAATTTTAAGAAGTCCAAGCTGTCAAAGAGGACGTGGGCTAAATCAGTCACCCTAAACACTCCTTTTTGGTATTGTGATGGACCAGAACCCACAGTAGCCGCCCGTCGCTATGATTTTCAAGTTCGCCAGCGTAAGTTTGTCACCCAACATTTTTTTTTTTTTTTTCATAATATTAAACTCTTGACATCCGTCCACCTTTGTGCAGAGATGGATACTACTAGGAGAAGGGCCTACATTAAGTAGCAAGATGCTTTAAAGAAAAAACAAAGGGAAGGTCAGCACCCTAAAGAGACGGGTTTGGCCAGCTCGTCTACCAAGAGGAAGCAACCAGAGAAGACTGACAATCTTCCAAAGAAGCCCAAAACTGTATCCAAACACATCGTGGGGTTGAAAGTTGAGACCAAGAAGTTGGTCACTCCTCTTGGCCCAAGAAAGGGCAAGGGACTCATAATGGGCTCTATCCTCGTCACTAAAAAACCAGCCCTCCTCCTCCGTGAGGATTCTAAGTATGCGTTGGAGTAGCTTTCGTCCATCATCACAACTGACGATTATAAGGACTTGAACAACCACACAACTAAATCCATGGGGGAGAAAGGGCTCTTTAGCATTACTCAAGTAACTACATCCGTCCATTTTCTTTTTTCCTTCCTTTTAGCTTGCCTTGTTACTAACCCTTTTGTCTTCAGGCAATGTTAATAATGAAGGGGTTGATGGGTCGTTGCCTAAACCACGAGACGGGGCTGGACCATATCAGGGCGAAGGCGAGGATGACGAAGGACGAGTTGGCTAAGTTGAAGGCTTGAAAGACGGTCTAAGAGAAGAAGCTTGCTTTGTCGAAGGAAGCTAAGGGTGAGCTGGAGAAGCAGACGGGGCTATTGAGGTAGGTCTTAGAGGACAAAGAGAAAGAAATCAGCAACACCAAGGACCAACTCTGTTAGGCGAAGGAAGAAGCGATACGTGAGTACCGTGACTCCGATGCCCTTCTGGCAGAGCTTGGGGGCTCCTTTACTGAAGCCTTTAACAACTACCTCCGTCAAGTCAAAGCTTCTTTTCCAGACCTGGACTTATCCCATGTCACTATCGATGCCCAGGCCTAGACTTCAGTGCAACCCGTCCACTCCGAGAGCACGGATGAACTATTCGCTGATGATGCCCCTGTCAATGACCCTCATGGTGATGGAGAGATTGCAGTTGAAAGCCAAATTAAACCCATCATGGACAATGCCCCTCATTTTGATGAAGATATTCCCGTCTAGTAGTAGTTTATGTAAAAATGTAATTTTTTTTTTTTTTGGTTAGCGAAAATGTAAAAATTTTGAAGAACAATTTATGTTGAATTTATCTGTCACTTCCTATATCTAGACTTCTCCCTTTATGGGCCTCAGTAATGTTTGATTACTTACTTTAAATTATTCGTCTACTTTTATTCCTGTAGATGAATCTATTCAGTTTATGGTTACGTTCGTCCACTTTTATGGACCTTATTTTTCTTATCACCCCTTGGATGAATCCATCCTCTTATGAACTAGTAATTTTAATTCAACGTGTTGTTGAAACCGTCTACTTTATAGATCATATAATTTTCTAGTCATCCTTTTGGATGAACCCATCCTCTTATGGACTTGTAATTTTAATTCAACGTGTGGTTGAACCCGTCCACTTATGGACTTGTAATTTTAATTCAATGTGTGGTTGAACCCATCCTCTAATGGACTTGTAATCTTAATTCAACGTGTGGTTGAATCCGTCCCCTTTATGGGGTGAGTCCGTCTACTTTGGGCTTTAATTATCAGATCACCCTTTGAGACGAGCTTGTCCATCATGTGGGTTTACAAATCACCCCGTTGGGATGAATCCATCCTTTTATGATTTTAATGACTATGTAGACATGAAGATATCATACACGATATTTCTGAATAACTTCTCTTATTGTGGTAAACATGCATTTAAAAATTGTTCTTAAAAAACCTACCCTTTTGGGCTTTAAAAGAAACTACAAATAATAAAAACTTAATTAGAAAGCAATAAACTGGAAATGAGGAGCATTGTTTATATTGTCGCCTACTGGTAGTACTTCTTCAGGTGCGCTATGTTCCATGGGTGATGCAACTTTTGCTCGTCCAATGTCTCCAAGTGGTATGTTCCCTTCCTATGCCATAATGCAACTCTGTATGGTCCTTCTCAGTTAGGCCCTAGCTTCCCTTAGGAGGCGTTTCTTGTGGCACCCATTACCTTTCTTAGGACAAGATCTCCAACCTGGAAGTCCTTGTGTCTACCTTGGAGTTGTAGTTCTTGGCCATGAGATTTTAGTATCCTGCTAACCTCTGCTCAGTTGCTACTCTTACTTCGTCCACCAGATCAAGTTATAAGCGCATAGCTTCATCGTTCTTACTCTCGTCATAGTTCCCTATTCTGTAGCTTGTAAGTCCTACTTTAGCCGAGATGACTGCCTCACTTTCATATGCCTGTCAAAACGGTGTCTCCCCTGTAAACGTTCTTATCGTCATCCAGTATGCCCATAAAACACTTGGTAGTTCGTTTGACCATATACCTTTTACCCCCTCGAGCAGAGTCTTGATGATTTTTAGCAAGGATCGGTTTGTAACCTCTACTTGTCCATTAGCCTGAGGGTGACCAAGCGATAAGTTGTGGTTCTTAAACCCTAGCTGTGAGCAGAAGTCTCTGAACACGTCATTGTCAAACTACTTTCCGTTGTCCGAAACAAACACTCTAGGTATACCATACCTGCAGATAATGTTTTTCCATACGAAGTTACGTACATTCTTCTCCGTGATAGTGGCCAAGGCTTCTGCTTCTACCAATTTGGTGAAGTAGTCAATGCCAACTATTAGGAAGTTCAATCGTCTAACTGCTATTGGGAAGGGACCCTTGATATCTAATCCCCATTGAACGAACGGCCATGGGGCCGTTATTAGGGTGAGCTCCTCTGTTGGTTGCCTTATGAGGTTGCCAAATTTTTGACACTTATCATAAGCTTTGATGTATGCTTGGGCTCCTTCTGCATGGTTGGCCAATAGTACCCCGCTCGAATTAATTTATGCACCAACGACCGTGATCTATAGTGATTTTCGCAGACTCCTTTGTAGACTTCATCATGACATAGTTTGCCTCTTTTGGGCCAAGGCACCTTAAGTAAGGTCAGGAGAAGCCCCTCTTATATAAAACGTCTTTAATTAAAATTAAGCGAGCTGCTTGAGCCTTCAACTTCCTTGTAGCCTCCTTGTCGTCTAATAATACTCTGTCCTTCACGTAGGAGGCTATTGGTGTTGTCCAGTAGTTCTCAAATTCTATCTCCTGTAAACTGGCATTGTCTATTAATGATGAGATTTGAACGAAGGACAATACCTGTCTGGGGATAAGCATGTACTCTGCTAATGCAGCTTTAGCAAGTTGATCAACGCACTCGTTCTCCTCCCTTGGGATTTGTACAAAATTTAATTGGATGCTGCTAACTCATCCCTTTACCTGCTCGAGATACTTCTTCATCCATTTATTCTTGGACTCATAGTCGCTATTAACTTGACTGGTTACTACTTAGGAATCATAGTATACGACCAAATTTTCAGCTCCTGCTTCCTTTGCAAGGTCTAGTCCTGCTATCAAGGCTTTGTACTCTGTTTCATTATTAGTCGTAGGAAAGTCCAGACAAATCATGCATTCGATCATATTTCCTTCTGGGCTGTGGAGTACCACACCAGCTTCACCTGCTTGCCTATTTGAGGATCCGTCTATGTGGATGCTCCATTGTGGGATCTCTTTTGCCCTTGGCCTTCCACGAGAGCGAATTCCGTAATGAAATCGGCTATCACTTACCCCTTTACGACCGTGCCCAGTCAATACTGTATGTCGAATTCACTCAACTCGACTGCCCATAATACCATTCGTCCTGCAACTTCAGGACTACTTATAGCTCTACGTAAAGGCTTATCTGTCAAGATGATTATGGTGCGTGCCTGGAAATATGGTTTAAGCTTTTGTGCCACAATTACAAACGCAAAGGTGAACTTTTCCATCTAGGGGTACCTCTCTTCCGCTCATCAAAGCGCTTAGCTTATGAAATACACGAGCTTCTGCACCCCCTCCTCTTCTTTGACCAAAGTTGTGCTCATAGCGACCGGAGAGATGGCCAAGTATAGGAATAGTTCTTCCCCAAGTTTAGATGGGCTTAGTAAGGGCAGAGAAGAAAGATATGCCTTCAAATCTTCAAATGCTTTTTGGAACTCTTTTGTCCATTCAAATGACTTCCTCAGTGTACGAAAGAAAGGTAGGCATTTATACGTCACTCTTGAGACGAACCTATTTAATGCTGTTATCTTGCCATTCAGGCTCTGTATCTTTTCTGAATTGACCTTAATACCCCTTTGGGATACCATGAATCCCTAGAATTTTCTTGTCATTACCCCGAACACACACTTATTAGGATTTAGTTTCACGTTGTACGATCGAAGGGTGTCGAAGGTTTCTTAGAGGTCACTTAAGTGATAGTCCTCCCGTAGGCTGTTTACCAGCATGTCGTCTACGTAAACTTGCACATTCCTCCCAATCTAGTGTGCAAACATTCTATTTATTAACCTTTGGTACATGGCTCCTGCATTCTTAAGTCCAAAGGGAATCACTTTGTAATAGAAGAATCTCTGGCTGGTGACAAACGAAGTCTTCTCATGATCAGCCTCATTCAATTTAATCTTGTTGTAACAAGAGAATACGTCCATGAAACTTAGCAGCTGGTGTCTTACGGTTGAGTCTACCAAGGTGTCAATCCGTGGGAGAGGATAGCTGTCCTTAAGGCAGGCCCTATTTAGGTCCAGGAAATCTACGCACATCCTCCATTTTTCGTTGGCTTTCTTGACCATAACCATGTTCACCAAGCAGTCGTGGTAATACACTTCTTGTATGAAATCTACTTCCTATAATTTCCGAATCTCCTCAACTACAGCTTTGTCCTGCTCCTACGCGAACACTCGCTTTTTCTACCAGACGAAAGAGAATAAGGGCGATACGTTCAACTTGTGGACTATGATTGACAGATCAATTCTTGATATGTCCTCATGACTCCAGGCGAACACGTCCTGGTTTTCCCTTAGGAACATTATGAGTGCTTGACAGACTAGCGAGCTAGCTAAAGTGCCTATCCTCATTGTTCTTCTAGGCATAGAATCATCAAGGAGTACTTCTTCCAACTCACCAGTTCTACTACTGTCCATTGTTCTTCTATACATAGTCTACAAATGATTATCTATCTTCAGCATAGCAATGTAACATTTGTGTGCTGCCATTTGATCCCCTCTTACTTCTCCCACTCTATACTTGGTGGGAAACTTAATCATGAGATGGTAGGTTGAGGTCACGGCTGTGATACCCCAATTTGATTGATTGTGTGATGTGTGTGAGTGTGTGATGAGTCCCACATCGGATATTTGCTAAGTAGATCTGGGCTTTATTAACAACTACAAGGAGCCTCAATTGTGACTAGTCCTTTTGAGGTATAGCGCAGTGACTAGCACTTTTCCTTGGGTCGTTACATATGGTATCAGAACCGGCCCGATAACCCCGTGTGGGCTCAGAGACACTACCCCACAAAGTGGACCCTAACGAGGACGTTAGGGATTTAAGTGAGAGAGATTGTGATGCCCCAATTTGATTGATTGTGTGATGTGTGTGAGTGTGTGATGCGTCCCACATCGGGTATTTACTAGGTAGATCTGGGCTTTATTAACAACTACAAAGAGCCTCAATTGTGACTAGTCCTTTTGAGGTATAGCGCAGATGTGGCTAGCGCTTTTCCTTGGGTCGTTACAACGGCCTTCCATGAATTCAAAGTAGGACAACCCAATATGGCTTTGTACACAAATGAACAATCAACAATTAGGAATGTGACATCCTTAGTGATCTGCTGAAGGTAATCTCCCACCGTTACTAGCAGGGTGACTGCTCCTAGGGGATGTACCCTTGTTCCTTTAAATCCTACGAATGGTGTGTTGGTTAGAATCAACTGTTCTCTCTCTATTCTCATCTGCCGGAATGCCGAATAGTATAGGATATCAGCAGAACTCCCGTTATCCACTAGGACCCAGTAGGTATTGTAATCCCCAACCTGTATGCTAACCATAAGTGCATCGTTCTATGGCTGATAAAGACGTCGGGCATCTTCTTTTGTGAATCCAATCATTGGGTTGTCAATTCATGCCATCTTTAGGACGTACCCCATCAACTGCACGTTTTGAACCATCAGTAAGTAAGTCTTACATGCCTTCTTGGAAGAACTAGAAGTCGTGCTGCCCCCTATAATTATTCTTATATCTCCCAAAGGTGGCCTTGGGCACTCGTTTTTTCTCTGGGCAAGCTATCCTTAGGGCTATTTTGTTCCTTCCTTATTGACGAACCACTGCAACTTCCCTTACCTGATGAGAGTTTCTATCTACTGCTTCAGGTCATAGCATTAGGATGCGTCATGGCCATGATCGCGGTGGAAATGACAGTACTTATCCCTAGACCTCTTGTTGGGATCTCCCTTCAACTTACTAGGGAATGTCAGAGCTCTTTCATCCTTGATTTGCATAAGGACTTGATCAATTTGAGTGTTTAAGGGGGTGAAGCTTATGAATCTTCTTGTGGAAGGCTTGGAATGTATGTCCTCCCTTTTATCTCCTGTTCTGACCATCTTTCACCGCTTATCCTACCGAGTTTCCTCCTGTCTTTCTTTTTTCTTAGGCTTCTCTTCGCGAGCCAACAACGCATCTTCCATGTTCATGTATTTAGTAGCCCTATAGAGCATATTCGACATAGTTTTCAAGTCATTCTTGTACAAGGAAAATAGAAACTTACCCTTCTGCAGCCCATTCGTGAATGCAGCCATGAGTATCTTGTTGTTAGCTTCATCGATCGAGAGTGCTTTCTTGTTAAAGTGGGCTATGGAAGACCTCAGTGTCTCATCCTTCCGTTGCTTAGTGCTCATTAGGCATGTCATGGACTTCTTATACCTATACCCCCCAATAAAATATGAGGCAAATTGGGCACTTAACTCTTTAAAGGTACCAATGGAATTGGGCGTCAACCTACTGAACTAAATTCTTGCGGGATCCTTTAGTGTAGTAGGGAAGGCCCTGCACATAATCTCATTTGCCACTCCTTGCAGGTGCATCAAAGTTTTGAAGGACTCTAGGTGATCTAGGGGGTCCTTTGATCCGTCGTAGCTTTCTAACTAAGGCATCCAAATTTTTGGTGGTAGAGGGAACAACGAGGCAAATATGGTGAATGGTGAATCAGTTCAATGGACCAAGTCATCGAGGTCACTAGACACTTGTCCTCTAAGGGCATTCATCATGAAGTCCATCCATTCCTTCATCATCTACATCTCCATGACTATTTAAGAGGGAGCCGTATGCCGGATGGATGGCTAGTATCCTGTCGTTCTTGTCTGCTCAGGGCATTGCTGCCTTCCAGCCTTTCCTGATTCTTTCTTTTGGCGCTGGTTCCTTCCTAGTCTTCCTCTTAGGTGTTCAGCACTGCGTTCTTCTGGCGCAGCTGTTCCTTTAGGTTATGATTCTACTTGGTGAGACGTTCCATTGCTGCTACGAGGGTTTGGACTTGTCTATCCAAGGCTGTGGTGCACGGTTCATCACCCCGATTATTGGTGGTGGTTGTCATCGAACAAGTAAGTTCCATGCAACTTTTTGTTTGAAAAGCGATGGGTATGGCTTATCTCCTGAGTTTTCCCATAGATGACACCAACTGATGATGTCGAAAATCGTCAGTAAGCGACACAATACTCACGTGCTCGAGACAATACCTGTGAGATAAAAACAAAGAAAAACCCTAGAAGAGTACCGGTGTGGTACTAGCCAAAGAACCTCCGAAGGTTAAGTTAGAGAACTTTTTTACAACTCTAGAGTACTAGAGCTAGGAGAATTATGCGTACCTTGTTTTCTGAAGGCCTTGCATTTTTATAGTAGTGTAAAACCGACCTCCGTTTCTTGCGTTGGAAGATTTCTCCTTACGGGGAAGATCATCATTAATGGGTGTATCTAATAGGATCCCCCCTCATGTTGGGATTCTTGTCATGTTAGGATTCTATTGACTAGGGTTAATCGTGTGACACAAGTCATTTCCATTTAGGATTCCTTGGAGGCCACTTAAGCCATATGGATGCCACATGGCCTTGAAATCCATCCATCATTCATCCGTGTATCTTGGATCCGTCCACATAGAGAGACTAACCGTCCATTGATCTAATACCGTCAGGTTTATTCAAATGGACCTGTTATCCCCAAATTTTATACTCTTCACCAACAATATATATATGGACCTGTTATCCTTAAGGATAATTCTTCATTAAGTAGATCAACCATACCATTGTAGTTAATAAGAGAGTGGAAGAGGAAAAATCCTTTTAAACTAGGAGACAAACCAAAAGCTTAAAGTCTTTTAGAGATTTTTGTAAAGTGGATTAGAACTAAGAGGCAATCATGGCGAAAATGGTCAAATAGTATCTTTTTGCAAATTATGTTGTAATCTACCACTGTTTCAGAAATACGTAGGGATTTATCACTTTTTTGAGTACTTGAGTTTGGCAAAATCAAATTTTCTATGGTACTAAAGTTCATGGAACTCAAGTACCATAGAAAAATTTGAAGTATATTTTTTCAAAGAACTCAAGTTTTTGAAACTTGAGTTTCAAAATAGTGATAGATTCTTACATATTTTCAAAGTAATGGTAGATTATTAATTTTTTTTCCTTAATAGTGGCAGTTAACCATTTTCGCCAAACAGTCATTCCATCTCCCTTGAGCCTTGATCCAGTCTGTATCCATGTTAGACATCTTGTTAGGAAGCAAAAGACCCCTCCACCCAAAAAGACAAACAAAATGAATCCAAATCAAAACGTGAAAGAACAGAAAAATGGAAAGATGGGTCCCTCTTGGAGTGCTACCTAACGAAGCCGGCCATTTTTTTGTCCCATTCCAAACATACCAATTTTTGTTCATCAAAAAAAAAAAAGAAGAAGAAAGAATTCCAAATATACTTATGATTAACCATACCATACCATTCATTGTGCGTGCACGACTAATTCATTTTGTACAGTCATTTTAAGTTGTAACTAACACGTGTTTTCCAAAAAAGCTATAACTAACACGTCAAGCATATTTCTCTATATTATTTTTTGTTTTTTAAATTGTTCTACAAAATAAATTTGTAATGAAAATAATATGTACTTTGTTGAGGACATTTCCTTGTAACTAGAGGACCACAATTGACAAACCAAAAACTTGGATTTTGGAGGGGATTATGACTTATGATCCCGTCTTTATCCCTGTAGGACAGCTTCTTTAGAGTATTAGCAATAAAAAAAGTCAATTTAGCAACCAATTCCTTAAAACAAGTCTCAAGAGTTTATGATACACATAACATTTTTTTCATAATAAATGTGTCAATAAGTTTTTATCCTTTTTTTTTATATATAAATTCATTACTGACAATATTTTTTTCACAAATGACAATTTGCCATCTTAAGAATTGTGAAAGTTTTCATTAAAAAAAAAAAAAAAAAAATTTACAATCTTATTGCCCCCAAAACATACACAAAAAATAAAAATAAATAGATAAATAAATAATTAAAATAAAAACTTGAAGGAAAAGAAAGAATATAAAAAGGGAAAGAAGGAGGTCCCCCTTGCAAATGATAAGTATCAGTTACGATCAGCTCAGTACCGATTCTGGCATATTCCAAATATAATTGCAGAGTATGCGCAATGACTAAAGTAACCTCAATGTTGTCCACAACCATAGCTAGGCCCACCGCATATTCCAATGGGAATGAAAGAATCGTTTATCACAAAACCATTAACTTGACGCCGCGTAATTAAGCACCACCCTGGCTCTGAGTCTCTGACCACTGACAAGTGATAGCACAGAGCAGTGACCATAATAAAAGCCAACAAATTATGTGCGTTTGGTGGGTGTGGTGAAGGGACATGTGGGTCCAGCTCATTGGATAAACACCTCTATCAATAAACGACCTTGATTTTGCCACGGTGCACCATTCCAGAACATTCAGGCACATCATCCCTGCCTATCCACATTAGTGGTGGTCCCCATGCTCTCACTATTTAAGGATAGCACATCACTTTCTCAATTATTTTTTTGAATCTTGTATTCTTGTTAACTAAAATCTACTTTCATATGTTGAAGGAAAAAACACTCATGTAATTCATATTTTTCTTTTCTTATTAGTGTTCATTTGAAATCAATGAAACGTGATGGTGCTGCTTTAGCTAAGAGAATGAGATAGTCAATGTTTGGTTTGCAAAATGTCGAGTGTGCCTTCCTTCTATATTCTATTGTCATAGAAATATTTTTTTTAGAGAACATAATTTTAATTTTGAAATGTATATTAAGAGTGATTGGGGTTGTTCATGAAATTACTTGGATTACACTTAAACCAACCAAAACTGTATACAAAATGAGGTAACCCGCATCACACTACCTTGCAATGCAGTGCGGTTTGTGGTTCTGTGTTAAGAAAAATCATAAAATAGCACTGCACCATATAAGTACATGTGTGTGTGTGTGCGCGCACACATGTACGTGTATGTTTTATTTTATATTAAATATATATTATATGAATTAGAGGTTGATCACTTGATCCTTTAAATATAAAAGATGAGACCTGTCACACCTAAAAACTTGTTGAGCTACTGTTAATCAACCCAAAACAAAGAAAAACCAGCCCAACATTTAAAAAAATTGGCCTAAAACAAATGAAAAACTAGCTTTGGATTAGACCCAACCAACCCAAAATTTTGAAAAATGTTCCCATCCAACATTGGCCAAACCATACCTTGATACAATGTATAAAGGTGTAGTGCAATGACGGTTTTGTTCAAACTGCACCTTACAGTGTGGTGTAAAAATATACCAAAACCGCACCGAATCACACTATGAATAGTCCTATCAAATTAAAATTAAAATTAAAATTAAAATTAAAGGTGAGTAATAGTAGTCTAAAATTGTCATTCATATCAATAAATTATTGCAATTAATGGAGAGTAATGGGCACATCATTAGCAAATTGAAAACAACTCATACTACTCAGAGAATTTTTTTTTTTTTTTTTTTGAGAATGTAATTAGAGAAAGTTTGTATGTATATGTATGGACACACACACACACACATATATATATATATATATATATATATTAAGAATACTAAGTATTTTTAATATACATACATATGGAGAGAAAGTTTTAAAGAAACTGACAGTGGTGTATATCCAAAAGGGCTTAACTCTTAGATACACAGTACAGAATTTAAATTTCTTTAACTCACACTCATTTTCAAATGTAGGATTAACTCACTATTTTTTCTTTTAAGAATATTAAATATTTTTAAAACACACACAGGAAGAGGGGAGAATGTCTTAAAGAAACACCGTCAGTTTGTATATATATAAACACCTTTATTTAATTATTTACATATTGACCTTCCTTCTCTCTAACACCGTCTAATAAAAGTTTGTATAAGAACACGTATACTTCCTCCTCACTAATACCGTCTAATAAAAGTTTGCATATGAAACGTATACAAACACAATGTTACCACTTGCTTTTTGTTCTTTTGGTTTTTCTTCCTAAATAAGTAAAAATTCTTATCTTAAATTATGAAATACTACTTTAAAATACATATTTTTATAATATTTAATTAATTTATAAATTACAGTTAACGCTCTAAGGTTTAGGCTCATCCTAACTTTTAGGAAAATGAGAAAATGAATAACATTTTTGAGAATAAATTGGTCAATTTAAAAAAAAATATATATAAAATCCGACTATACTTTACCCTATAATTTAAAAATAAAACCATATGAAACACAGGTTATGAGGTTAAAAAATTCTCAAAAAAAAAAAAAAAAGGGTGAAATATTCGAGCATATCCACATCCAGTCATCCAGATTGGATTGGTGCATCGAAATTATCGGAACCTGACTGACGTGGATCCTTGCTGGTATAAGGCCAAGAGCCACAAAATTAAAAT
The DNA here is from genome assembly GCA_035136125.1 of Quercus rubra. Lineage (NCBI taxonomy): Eukaryota > Viridiplantae > Streptophyta > Magnoliopsida > Fagales > Fagaceae > Quercus > Quercus rubra. The sequence continues at coordinate 38,913,782 of CM068734.1, read as the reverse complement.
ACTACTAGTCCGATTCAGAACACCCAATAACCTCACGCCACCTAGGCAACAAGACCAACCAAGCATGTGCGCCGCGTATTGTTGGTCCCGCTTGGCCCAACCTTAATCCAAAGTTCGTGCTATAAAAACCCTGTGTCTCACTCTCACATGCTCCATGCCAATTCACACCAATTTAATTTGTGCACACTTTTAGGTGACTAAAAAAAAAATATTGTGAAGCATCACCATCATGGCTACTAGAATTCCTGAGAATCGCTGTGGTTGGATGTGTGGTACTTATTGCCATGAACTTGAGTACTTTCCGACACAACCGGCAGCGAGTTTGTCCGATATGGTTTTTGGGTTTTTGGAGGATGGTGAAGGGTTGCCGGGAAGTATAAGTAGTGAGGAAGGGTGTGGAGAAATTGAAAATTTTGATGAGGATGAAGAGAAAGATGATATTGGTAATGTTGAGGAGGATAAGAGTTATTGGGAAAACCAGCACCAGATTTTGCAGGTACTTAAACTAAGTACTGTTCTATTTCACTATACTCTATATATAGTTAATATTAGCTTGTGGGGTCCATTGAAATATGTAATGAGTTTGGATAGCAAAGCTCATCTTTTTCTTGTTTATTTTGTTTCTACTTTTCTTTGATCTATCATGGTTTTGGTACCTCTAATATTAGATCTTGACTCACACACTAAGAAATCTCTGATTACAATCTTCCAAAATTAGATTCATAAATATATGATAAAAGAATTGTACGTATAGAGTATAGAAATCATATCAATGAAATGATTGCCTAAAGGAATTATAACCTGATAGATCTCTTTGCTCAAAGGAACAAACATTCTTCTTTGATAGATCTGGTTTGTGTGGCAACACGGGCGGGTCGGGGTCGGGTTGCAGGTTGAGTCAAGTCGCAAGTTGGGTTGAGTTGACCCGTATTTTTCAAACTTTTTTTTTTTGAAATAGATGCAATCTGTCAATTGTTTATGAGTTCCTTAACTATGATTATATTCTCATTGGTGATATTGTTACCAATTACCACTAAACACTTGACTTGATACCCAAATTTGGTGCAACTTTTGTTCTAACTTTCTAGAAGTTAATTTTGGTATAATCTTCGATCTATTTAAAGTAGGAAGAGAAAATGAATGTGACAAATAAAGAATAACAAATTATAATGTAGTACATAACATATTAAGTAAAGAAGAATAAGTAAATATTTTATAAAAAATACACCTCAATCTCAATCTACTCAATGTTGGTAGATGTGAAAAAACGGGCGGAATTGGTCAGGTTCGAGTCGAGTCAATTAGGTCGCGGGTCAAACGGGTCTGACCCGTTTTGCCATGTCTATTTGTGATAGGCTATATTGTCTTATTTTCAGTTTGTCGTTTGCTTGTGCATTAATGCAAGCAAATGAGCTCATCAATTACTTTCTTATCTCTATTATAATTATATATAGGCTACCTTACGAAGGACTTCCTCTCTGGAATCAAGGATTAGAAGTACAACAAAGGAAGCACTAAAAGAGATACAGAGTGCAAATACAGTCTGTGCTTGTGCAAGACCATTGGCAAGCAGCTGCCGGAATTGCCTGATGGGAGAAATTTCCGGCCGCCTGCAAAATGCCGGTTACAATAGTGCCATTTGCAAGTCTAAATGGAGAAGCTCCTCAGATATTCCATCAGGTAAATAAAAAAGAAAGGTGAATGCATGCTTAAAATAAGTAATCCTCATCATGACAAAAAGAAGCAATAGTACTATATATCCCCATCATTTTCTTACCTACTTTTCTTTTAACTTTTGTTTATTCCCACAAGATTTATGCCCTAATCGTATGATAGCTACAACCACTTTTGACTCTTAGCTTTAAATAGCTTTTAATGAGTTCTCAACATGGATAACTCATATTGGGCTTAATTTATTTGGAGTTATTTTTAATTGTTATCAATCAAGTGAATGAAAGATGTAACCCTTTAGTTTTAACTATTGTGCGCGTAAGTTTGTTTTATAAAAGACAGAATCCTTTAGTTTTTCAGTGTTTTGGACGTAGGTTTTATTGACTGGATCACAATAATCACTTCCTTTCTCATCTCATTTTTATTTTCCAAAATATTTCAAATTTGCTTTTAGTGTTGAGGATGCAAGTTTTGTTAAAAGATATTAACACTTAATTTGGTCGGTGTTAGGTTTTAGTAACCAAACCACGATAATCAGTTCACTTCTAATCTTCTTTTGTGTTCCAGAATATTTCAAATTTTGACAATTGATATAACATATACCAAATTTGAATCATAAGTGACATGTGAGGCTTCTATGTGGTGCAGGAGAGCACACCTTCTTGGATGTCATAGATAATTCTGGTTCTAAGAAAGGTGAGGTTAGGGTGATAATTGAGTTGAACTTCAGGGCTGAGTTTGAGATGGCAAGAGCAAGCGAAGATTACAACCGGCTAGTCCAAAGACTTCCTGAAGTATATGTAGGAAAAGTAGAAAGATTGAGTACCCTAATCAAGATCTTATGTTCTGCTGCCAAGAAATGCATGAAGGAAAAGAAAATGCACATGGGGCCATGGAGGAAGCAGAAGTACATGCAAGCGAAGTGGCTTAGTCCATGTAAACGGACTACATCCACACCAAACTTGTCAATGGGATACTCTAACCCTTTGCCAAAGCCTAGGGCTTCCATGCTGACGGTAGATTTGCTAGAGAAATTGCCTAATGTGCGTTGCACAGCTGTTGAAGTTGTGTGATTGATGTGAAACAGAGATTTTTTATTCTTATTCTTGCTTGTGATCCATAAATTAGTCAAGTTTCAACCGCTTGAAAGTATAGGACTACGTATATTTGTACAGATAAAGGGGTCACCAAGCAATCAAAAATTAATATATACTTTTCTTCCCTATATCCCCCACCCCATTTTCAAAACTCAATTTTGCTTTATTGTGTTCGTGTATTGAAACACTAAGTATACCCAAAGAAATCTCATGAAAAATTATTTTACTTTCTTTTTTTTCCTTACGTGATTAATTCATTTTTATGTCTCAGTATAACAAATCAACATAAGTTTTATACCTTAGTTTAATTTCCTCGGCCCTTTTTTTTTATTCAACCCTCAGATATCTTTTTGGGTTTTTAATTTTTAGTACTAGCTAGTGAAATAAGGAAACACTTAAAATGCTCAATTATCTTTTTAACCAGATTTTTTATTCTTAAAGGTTAATCTAAACTGTTTTGTCTCAAACAATATTCACCACATTGTTTCTTTTTTTGGGAAAAATAAATTTTAAAAACAAAAGGGTAGCACATCTCTTGGCCCATTAGTATCAAATATATATATATATATATATTTGATACTAATGGGCCATAAGATCCAACGTCTTTCTATTGTCCAACGTCTTTCTATTTTCGGGTCAAATTCATAATTGTTAAATTGTATTGAGAATCCATTTTAATTTTCTTTACCGTGTATTGTAACATGCATGCACAAACACCTTGAAAATTAATAAAATGATATAATTTTCATATATTAATTATTCATATATAATAAGAATACAGCATTTATTTTGCATTCACCTATCCCTCATTATTAGTAATTTCACGCTACATATAATAATAATAATAATAATGAGTTTCTACAAATGTTTCTCTCTTTTTCTTTTTTTAATTATAGTCAATTAATTTTGTTCATTTTTATAGGGTGACGGGCATTTGGGTGGTTCGTAATTGTTGCATTGCACTATTTGAAGCTCAAAGGTAAAATTCTTTTCGCGCATTTTAATTTTATGTGACTGGATATAAACTCAACAAATTATGTCTATTAGTATTTTTAACTTAGATAAAGTACTTTACATTTTGTAACATTGTGCATGCAATTTTTAAATATGGTGCATATATTGAAAAACAAAGTTAGAAATAATAATCATTTAGGAGAGGAAGAAAAAGATAAAATAGAACTTATCACAATGAAAATACTGTTGCAATAACCTTGTATATATATATATATATTTTTTTTTTTTTTATGAGAAACAAGCCAACACTTTATTCAAACTCGACAGAAACTTTTGTCCACCAGTACAAGTTGTTTCACATCATAGGGTGTGTCATCATACCAAACCTTACTGTGGGAGTTCTTGGCTAGCTTTGCCAATTTGTCGGCCACAGCATTACCACTCCTTTTAACATGTATAAAAGAAAAGGAATTAAAACATAAAGCCAAGGTTCTGGCATCGTCAACAATGTGGCCAAACGAAGCAAGAGTTTGGTTTTAAAAACCGGAACGGTGATCGAACAGAAAAAATAGTAATATTTAGTTTTTTGGTTCAATTGGGATCAGACTGATGATCAAATCGATAATATCATAAATAATTTAATTAATTATTTTAAAATTATAAAATAAATAACAACTCATTAAATATATCCAAACAAATAAAAAAAAATTATAAAATGAGTTTCATATCTTATATTAGATGGTAAAGGGAAAGAAAGTATAAATAATCAAAATTAACATTACAAAAATAATAGCAATTGTGGGGGCAAAAGCTTGAATTTGTATATTGGACCTTAAGTCCTATTTGCTAATGGGGATGCGTCCAAGGAGGCCCTAGAATAGATAGTCGCGTAAGGGAAGAGTGGAGGGCTGAGGTCCGAGGAGGTTACCCTCCTCGGACCAGACGAATATCAGTCGAGCAAGCATTTGGGTGACTTAGGCGATCTTCCAAGAGACTCCAACAATGAGGATAGACTTCAAGCACGTACAGAAAAGATAAGAATATAGAAATATCTTAGGGAAAAGCTACCACTACCGCATTAAATGTACTGCAGCAACTTTCCTGACCGCATTAATGTGGAGAAGACCTCTAAACAGTGGTCTCAACCACTACTGTTCACAGAGAGCCAGAAAAGATGCTTGATAAGACACATACTTGAGTGCAGGGTTGAATGATGAACAACTGTACGATGGAGATGACTTGGAAAACTCTATATAATGTGAAAGACCCTCCATAAGGTAGGGATCGGGAAAATAGTGAAGAAAAATAGAAAGAGAACTACTATAGTACAGTGTTGAACTATCTTTTAGAAATAACAATTTGATTATTAAACTATCTTCTCGGACATACATTCCATCCATAATTACTTATAGTTTTCTGCTTGGTTACACTTGAAATCTGAGCTAACCGTTATTCAATCCGCTAAAAACCCAGTTCTTTCACCTACTCTTTACAAATTCATTGTATTGGGCTTATAACCCAATTCTTCTGGATTTTGACTATAAATTGTGACCCTACAGTAATGTTATATATATATATATATATATATATATATATATATATATATATATATTTTTTTTTTTTTTTTTTTTTTTATTTATCATTTTTTACAATGGTATTAAGAATAAGTAATTTAATTGTACTTTAAGATCTATTCTAAATAAAAGGGTCTTATTAGATGATAGTAGCCTAAATGTTAAAATACAAATCATTTTTTATTGTTTAAAAAATATGTTTGTATTTGTATTCTTTTATTAAACAAAATTAAGTTATTAACACAGTTATTCAGCAAAAAAAAGAAATAACACAACCGAACAGTACACACTAAAAATAAAAAATGAAACACCTGGCTAACATGCATGGTTGTACATCTCCCAAAGTACCCAACCAATTTCCCAAGTGCCAACTGCCAAGCATTAATACTTTAGATGCCTTTTATGTCTTTCATTGATACTTGGCTTTTGAATTTTTTCAGTAGTTTTTGTGGGTTGGATTTTCACTAGTGCGATTACGGTACCAAGACCCAAGTATTCACAGCCTTCTTTTTCTTCCCTCAAAACTTCATTTTTTTTTCTCTGTATCTCTCAACTTGAAAGTTGAAACTTGAAAGCTTTGCACAAATATCTCTTAGTCAAAGACATTAGATCCGACTTCCAATTTGCTCATTTTTCTTGAGGTGGTCGGCAATGCTGGCTTGGTAAATTTTTTTTTTTTTTTTTTAAAGCAATTTTGTAGCTAAGTTAGAGAACCGTTGGGAAATGGTTTGACCGTTCTGGTTCCCGAGTTTCCTGATTGAACCACAGTTTTATAGATTTTTCCGATTTTTTCATATTTCGGTTTTTTATAATAACCGAACCGGTATGTATACCGGTTCACGGTCGGACTGGTTGAACCGGCTGGTCCAATCCGGTTTTTGCTGCAAGACACGTAAAGTCTGAGTTGATGGCCCTGGTAATTGTTTCTGAGTCGCCCTCAAAGACCACCTTCTCCAGGCCTAGATCCCTCGCAAAGGAGACTGCCTTTCTGCATGCAATTGCCTCCATGTCTTCTACTGTTGCTGGTAGAAAGGAGCTCTTAGAAAGTGCACCGATAACCTCACCGTTCGAGTCCCTAATGACCACGCCAATGCCTGCTTTTTGTAAATCTTGGAATACGGCTCCGTCGAAATTTGCTTTGTAGAAGTTATTACATGGTGGTCTCCATTTGGTAGGAACTTGGTGAAGCTCTTGGTCCTGAACAGGTGAGTCAGCTGGTTCCTCGATTGTTTGGGCTGCTTGGTACTCCTGAAGCCGTTCCATTGAGTCCTGATGCAGTCTCGAGTAAGGTAAACACGGGGTCTTCAATCTACTGGCATTACGAGTGTGCCATATGCTCCACGCTACAAAAGCGAATCTCTCCGCTAGGCGTTGGTCTTCAATGTTTGTGACACCTAACCATAAGTCTCTGAAATCCACGAACTGGGTGTAGAGCTGCGATCTAAGACATGGTTCTTCCCACCCAGTGGCGTTTCCTGAAAAAAAAAAAATATATATATATATATATATATATATATATATAATAGTTTAAATTTTTTTATTTGTTTACCTTTGAAAAAAAAATAGGAACACCCTTAAGCAAAATCAGGAACACCTTTAAAATTTTTATGCCAAACAAATTTTGAACTAAAATCTTAAAAAAAAAAAAAAAAAGTAAGAGAGAGAGAGAGTAAAAGAGCGAGATGGGTAAAAAACTGAAAGTGATATTTGATAATTCTTTGAGCTTGAAGTAGATTACTCATGAAATTTCGAACTTTACAATGTTCACATATTTGTAGCACAAACAGAATGAGTGGTAGAGAGAGTGTGACACCTTGTAAGATAGAAGTATAAAACATAGAGATAGAGAATTTGATAACTAGGGGCTCTATTCGGGTAAAAATTGTGGGATTAGGTGGGGTAGGTGAAATATTAAATGGGTACCCAAACAAATATTGACACGTTTTTTCTTTTCTGGCAAATAGTGTTCTTTAGGCAAAAATCTAACATCAATTAAAAGTTAAAAATAAGAATACCACTTGTTAAAAAAAAACATTTTTAAAAAAAACACCCAATTAATGGTATATAAACCACATTATTATTATTATTATTATTTTTCTTTTGAGATTTTTTGGTGTACAAAATTTAAATTCGTTTTGGTTTTAAAAATTTTTTTTTTTTTAAGCACAAATTTCATACTAGTCAAATTTTGAATTTTAGTCAATATTTACTGAAATGTCTTAAATTATACCGAAATGACTTAAAACTTTTTCAAAGTAAAATAAGATCACTTAGACAAAGTTCCTGGAGTCCACACTGTTCCCACCAAACTTCTTTCAAGACTGGACAACCCCATAACGCGTGGATTACGTCCTCCACCCCCACTTGGCAAAGGTCACAGGTGCTGTTTCGGATCACTTTCCTGGTGTAAAGGTTCTTCTTTGTGGGTAGCGATTCGCGGCATGCGCGCCAGATAAAGTGATTTATTTTGTTTGGGACCTCCAGTGCCCAAATGAACCTCCAAAACCCACTATGTGTGTTGGATTCGATGGGCCAACGCTGGTTTTTCTGCTAGCAGTTTATATGCGCTGATTGTAGAATATCTCCCAGATTTTTTTGTCTGTCCATATTAGCTTGTCTGGTGAAAGGCATGAGCTGAGAGGGATGCCTAAGACTATTATGGCCTCATGGGGAAAAAATTCAGAGCGCACCCTGTCTTCATCCCAGCGAGGGCCATTTTCATCAATAAGCAAACATACCAGAGCGTTGCATGGCAGGTTACGTTGTGGAGAGATAATGCGGCTTGAGTGATTGTCAGGCAGCCACTTGTCACCTCATATACGGACTTGATGTCCATCTCCAATGTGCCAAGTTGAGCCTTTTTGTACCACTAATCTCGCTTGTACAATGCTTTGTCAGGCATAGGATCGTTGAGCTTGACCTCACTATCCAACACAGAACAGTTGGGAAAAAATTTTGCCTTAAAGACTTTGTAAAATAAGGATTTAGTTTTGTGGATGAGCCTCCATACTTGTTTCCCCAGTAGCGCGATATTGAAGTTTTCAATACCTCTAAAGCCCAAACCTCCTTGGCACTTTGGTAGGCATAGCTTGTTCTAAGCTATCCAATGAACTTTTCGTGCTTTCCCCTTATATTTCCATCAAAACTTCCAAATCAATGACTCAATTTCTTTGCAAAGACTTTTTGGGAGTTTGAAACATCCCATCATGAAAGATGGCATTGCTTGGAGAATGGATTTTATGAGGACTTCACAACCTGCTTGAGACAAAAGTCTTTCTTTCCACCCTTAGATTTTATGACAAACTCTTTCTCTAATAGAGCTGAAGTTCTGGTTTTTTGCTTGTCCAACAAAGAAAGGTAGACCCAAATATTTTTCAAATTGGGAAGCCACCGATGCACCAAATAAATCTGCAATCTTGCTTTTGGTATGTTGGTCTGTGTTTATGCTAAAAAACAGTTGCGTTTTACTCCAATTTATCTGCTATCTCGAGACTTGCTCATATGTTGCAAGGATGTCCAAAATTGTGTGGCACTCGCTATCATTTGCATGGCAAAAAAGCAAGCTATCATCGACAAAGAATAGATCAGACACTTTTGGGCCTTCTGTACATAAGGATACTCCTTGAAGCCTTCCACTATTTTCCACTTGCTGTATCAAAGCATGGAAGCCTTCTGCACATAAAAGAAATAGATAAGAAGATAGAGGGTCTCCTTGGCGGAGTCCTCTACTAGGGTGAATCATTCCATGTGGTTCTCCATTTACCATAATGGAAAAGATACCGACCGAATGCGACGGCTAACAAGAGAAATCCATTTTTTGTCAAAACCCAAACATTCCATGATTTTCTCCAAATAATTCCACTCAATCCTATCATAGGGCTTGTTCATGTTGAGCTTTAAGGCATGAATCCCGTTTTGCCCTTTCTTTTATTTTTGAGGTGATTTAAGGTCTCAAAGGCAATAAGAATATTGTCATAAATAAGGCGATCTAACATGAAAGTACTTTGGAAGAATTTTTTTAAGGCAATTGGCAATAGTTTTGGATATGATTTTATACATGACATTGCAAAGACTAATTGGGTGGAAGTCTTTTAGGTTTGTTGGGGATTTTATTTTAGGGGTGAGGGAGAAAAACGTGTGATTTATGTTGGTGGCATCACACCGGAATTCAAAACACATCGAGAGGCATTAATCACATTTGATCCAACAGAACTCCAATAAGATTTAAAGAAAAGTGAGGGCATACCATCGGGACTAGGTGCCGTCATTGGTTTCATCTGTTTGAAGACTTGTTCTACCTCAGCTGCTGCAAAAGGTCGATTGAGTTCATCATTCATCTACCGCATCACCTTTGGTTCAATACCTTGAAGAATTGGTCCAGAGGTGGATGACGTACCCGATTGGAACAAAAGTACTGAAGTAGCCCACCAACGCATCACCGATCTGTTTCTCTTCTTCAATTATTGCCCCATCATCGAGAACCAGTTTGGATATGTTATTCCTTCTGTTTCTTTGATTTGCTCGGCTGTGGAAATAACCCGTGTTCATATCCCCTGCCTTGAGCCACTGTACCCTTGACCGTTGGTGCCAAAGACAATCTTCTTTCACCATCAAATCATAAACCTCTCCTCGAAGGGTTCTGACTTGGTCATGGTTAATGCCAGCCATTGACAATGCTTCCGCTTGAGCTAAAAGTTTTTTCTTTTATTGCAGCAATCGCCTAATGTTTCCAAGAGAGTGTTTACTCCAGGCTTGAAGATTTGATACGGTATGAGTCTACCTTTCGCATAAGAGTCTCCATCGGATTTTCTCGTGAATGTCCAGCCCAAGCATTTTTTATCACTCCCTCGCAGCGTTCATCTTTCATCCAGACTGCCTCGAACCGAAATGGTCTGCCTTTTTTTGTAAAATCTCACATTCTCATCATCCGAACAAACCCACAGGGGCAATGGTCCAAGAGAGAACCAGCAATGTGATGCACTCTGACTGTTGGAAATAGTTGAGACCAGGATGTCGTTGCTACTCCTCTGTCTAACCTGATCCACGTAACCACACCATCAAATTGATCAATTACACCAAGTAAAAGGAGAACCAACATACCCAAATCGCGTAGTCCACAAAAGTCTAGAGCTACTCTGAATCCTGTCATTTGTCCTTCCTTGCGTGGTGCACCTCCTGTTTTTTCTTCTGCTCTCACGCTCTCATTGAAATCACCCACGCAAAGCCAAGTAGGTCCATTTTAAGGCATAGATGCTTAAGCGGTGCCTAAGAGTGTTCCCGATTGGCTGTTATTGGATTTCCGTAGAAACCGGTTAACCACCAGGCGTCATCCACTCCTGGGTTGATCACTGCGTCTATGTGAGAGGGAGATGAATCTTGTATGTGTAAGTCAGTCCCATTCTTCCAAAACAGAGCTAAGCCGCCCCCTGTATTCTGTCTTGGGACAACGTGAACGTTTTCCAGTTGCAGTTTGGAACAAAGATTTTTGATGAAGCTGTCCTTTGCTTTTGTTTCCATGAGAAATACTATTGTAGGGGAATGCTTCTTCACCAACTCAGTGAGTTCGCGAACTGCGCGTGGTCTTCCCATTCCACGGCAGTTCCAACTTATACAGTTCATGGGGCTCG
>CM068734.1:38758871-38892859 GCA_035136125.1 Quercus rubra | reverse complement strand
ATATGTAATTATGGAATTTCTTAGTATATAGTACCCACCAACAAAGTTAATAGTCACTTAGGCAATGGTACAAACCAAGAAAACAAACTAAATTTAATTACAAATTTAATCCTCAACTTTTACCCCATGTTTTAAATTAGCCCCTATCCTTTGAAATGTTTCCTTTCAGCCATTATATTTTTAAGTTCATGTCGAAAGATCCATGTCATTACTCTCTGCTCTGATTTTGAGATTGGATTATTCCGCAAAATCTTAGGGATTTTCATAGCACCAAAGGATGAAAGGGTTAGGTTATTCAAATGCTTCATTTGCTTCTTTTATATGTTTGGAGATAGAAAAAATTAAGCAGCTAACGGTAGAGATCTATTTGTCACAAAATTAAGTATAAGGACTAAAGTTAAACATCTCAAAGGATGGTAACCATTTTAAAACATGGGATAAAGGTGGAAGAATAAATGTATAATTAAACAAAAAAATATACCACTTTTCACTAATTGCATGATACATAATCTGTTATAAGTTGTTTAACATAAGTGTTAGCTTTTGATACAGTAGTTTCTTGGAGGACTCACACTTTGGCATCTCTCAGCTACCTTAGTACAAACATCCAGAATTGTATCTCTCATGTGAGGCCAACAGTTTTTGTGTGCGTCGCGTGCAACTTCCTTCAAAAGCTCTAATTGCAGACCCTCTTACAGTCAGTAGCAACCAAGAGCGGTACAGCCAACTCGGCTTTGATTCCGGTCTAAACCTCCACAACCCTAGTCTGAGTTCACTAGTGCAGCAACAACTGTTAGTCTGAGTTTTATAGTTATGAAGCTCAATGATACAGCACACGTATAGGAGTGACTTGTGAAGGATGTGATCATATAATTTGACAAGGATAATCAATTTTCATGTGCTTAATGAAATTAATGTTGGGTGCACTGCACTATGATTCCAACCAATGGCGAGTCCAGGAATTTTGTTCAGGATGTTCCTTAGGAAGCATAAATTACACAATTTTTTTTTTTTTTTAGCCTTTAGGTAATTAGGTTTGATTCAATGTTATTAATTTCATTTCATTCCAGCCAAAAAATACCGTGCCGGTAAACAAACTGGAATAGTAACCCACCCTATTTCACTTCGAAAAAAATTTCAGGTTATTCCGGTCTATTTCAGGTGTTTCAGGGTGTTTCGGTAAATGCTAGCCGAAATTCAAAATTCGGCCAACATGAAGTTTGTGCTTAAAAAAAAATTAATTGTTCTTAAAACCAGAACAAATTTGTATTCTGTAAACCAAAAAACCTCAAAAGGAAAAAAAAAAAAATGAAATGAACAAATGTACCTGTACAGCTAAAAAAAATCATATTGAGAAATTTGAAACTCAAAACTTGAGAAGAGGCAAGGCTGCACTAGTATTGGTAGAAGACACAGATGAACAAGGAAGAAGGCAAAACGTAGATGTAAAAGTGTAGATGAAGATGTGATAAAATTTAAAAGTATGAAATGTAAAAATCGAGAAGACTGAAGACGTGTGTGGTTAAGAATAAACAAGAAAAAATAATTAAAAATGAGAAGTAATAATGTCTGGTGAGGAAAAATAATACTGTAATAAAAAATAATAAAATGTTGAAAATTGTGTTGTATTGGACAGTGTGTTGAGTCGAAGAAATCAAGCCACTGCCACGGTAATAGTTTTATTATAATTTTTTTTTTTTTGAGTTTTTCATTTTTGATTGAAAGACTCCCACATATATATATATATATATATATATATATATATATATATATATAATGAACTCAAAACAATAGAAAACTTTATTGAAACTAAATAGAATACAAGTAAAAGACTAGGCATTAAGCTTAGATTTCTTTTTTTCTTTTCTTTTTTTCATTGGAAAAGGGGGAACAATAAACCATTAAAACAAGTGCCCAGGGAAAGGACCAAAATAAAGTGTAGCCTAAAGGCATTACACCTCTGTCCACTATGATCCTATCAGACTTGTTCCATCATCCATTGAAAGACTCTAATATATTGTTAAGTTGCTCAAATTATGGATCAAAATTTAATTTTATTAACATAAAAAAATTCAGGGTGTTCCTAAAATTTTTTTTAAAGATAAATAAATATATAATTTTAAATTATTATATATATATATTTTTTTCAGGTCAGGGTGGTCCTGGGACCACCCTGGCCATAAGGTGGCGTCGCCACAGATTCCAACCCACGTAATAGACACGCTTATTTAAGGAGCATGTCATTCATATTTCTTAACTTTTCTTCATTATGTACAAAGTCAACATGGGTTGGTTGGCTTAGGTGTGTTGGACATGCTAAAGGAAGAAAGAAAAGAAAGAAGTAAAAGGCAAGGTCATTCGGTTTAAGGAGTTGAAGAAAAGGAGATTTTGGTTGAAGCAAAGTGATGTACGACGCAATTTACTATTTAATTATTGTAATTTATTATTTTTGGTATTTTTATGTGAAAAACGTTATTTTAGGTTTAAGTGATTTATTTCCTTGTTTTTAGGTGCATTTAATGCTTTTTAGGTCAAATTTGATTCCTGATATGGTTAGATATCAATTAGGAGTTATTTGAGAAGATATTTTCTTGTATGTCAAGTTTTATGGAGCTCTTAAATAGGCCCCTAATTCTGTAAACGTTTTTAAGGAATTATTGAATAAAAATCAGAATAGGTGAGGCTTTGCTCTTCTTTTGGTTCTTCAAGAACTGTGAACTTATCAGGGATTCCTCCTTATGGCATTCAAACTTTATACCTCTAGTTTGTGATTCAATTATAATCACTAGGTCAAGGTGTTATACTTATACCTTTGGTTCGCGTTTCGATTATAAACGTTGGGTCAAAGTTTTCTATCAAAAATCTGAATTTTAGCTTTCTTGGGCAATTATTCAAATACTGTTTGTTGGGTCTCAAAGCGTGCCGATTGAGGTTTGCATCATTTGGTATCAGAGCACAGGTTCTAAAATTAGTTTCTATCCCTTTTATCTTTTGTTTTCTGTTATCATCCTATCTTGTTCCTTTTGTCTTCTTTATTCCTTGTTCTTATTTTGTGACGTGCACTAGGTCAAAATCATGCACCAAGCTCCAAAAAAAAGAAAAAAAAGATGGTAATTATTGAAAACATTGTGGAAGATTCAATTGAGGTCAAATATGAGGATGAGTCCACAACTCACAATCCCCAAGTCTCAGTTGATTTGTTGAAGATGACTATACAATATGTTGATTTTCTTGGAGTATAAAATTTTAATTTTATTATCAACCCTATGTTGATTGATGTTGCAAATAAATTGAAAGTAGATGAGAAGAAATTTTACGCTACATTTTATGAAGGATTCAAGTTTCAGAATCGGATCAAGTTATTAAAGCATTCAAAGTATTTGTTTATTTGGAGCGGAAGATTTCAAATTTCAAAGATGAATTCGAGGATGAGTTTGATTCAAGTGGAGGGGTCTGATGTACGACACAATTTACTATTTAATTATTGTAATTTATTATTTTTGGTATTTTTATGTAAAAAACATTATTTTAGGTTTAGGTGATTTATTTCTTTGTTTTTAGGTGCATTTAATGCTTTTTAGGTCAAATTTGATTCCTGATATGGTTAGGTATCAATTATGAGTTATTTAAGAAGATATTTTCTTGTATGTCAAGTTTTATGGAGCCCTTAAATAGGCCTGTAATTCTGTAAACGTTTTTAAGAAATTATTGAATAAAAATCAGAATAGGTGAGGCTTTGCTCTTCTTTTGGTTCTTCAAGAACTGTGAACTTATCAGGGATTCCTCCTTGTGGCGTTCAAACTTTATACCTCTGGTTTGTGATTCAATTATAATCACTGAGTCAAGGTGTTATTCTTACACCTTTGGTTCGCGTTTCGATTATAAACGTTGGGTCAGGGTTTTCTATCAAAAATTTGAATTTTAGCTTTCTTGGGCAATTATTCCAATACGCTTTGTTGGGTCTCAAAGCAATTGAGGTTCGCATCACAAAGTCAAAGTAAGTGGCTTGCATTTATTGTGACTAGATGTGAAGAGTGTGAAAGGAAGAAAAGAAGGAAAATATAAAGAATTAAATAGAGAGGCCATTCAGCCATTTGGGCAGAAGTGAAGAAAAGAAGTGAAGTCCCAGGGTGTGGTGAGGACTAGGTGCGGTCTTGAAGAGCTACATGAGCGAGAGCAAGCAAAAGAGAAGAGAAAAATAGAGAGAGTAAGAGAAAATACATAGTGAAGAAGAGAGCAGTGAGTGAAAAGAAAAAGAGAGTTTTTTTTACTAAAGTTGTACCTCTAAGTGTTGTAATCTCTATTCAATATAGTGAAATTATTCGGAGTTTGTCCCGTGGTTTTTCCCTTCAAGGAGAAATGGTTTCCACGTAAATCTTTGTGTTATTGTGTAGTTATGCTTCCACTGTACTTGCAGAAATTTATTCACAGTTATATTGAATTTTTCCCAACAAGTGGTATCAAAGCATAGGTTCGGTTGGAAGCAATGGCCGGAGACGAAGGAAAGGCGTCAGGAATCAAGAAGTTTGACGGCACAGACTTTGGCTATTGGAAGATGCAGATCGAAAATTATTTGTATGGAAGAAATTACATCTTCCTCTTTTGAGAAAAAAACCAGATAATATGGAAGAAGAAGAATGGAATTTTCTTGATAGACAGGTGCTAGGAGTTATACGATTAACTCTAACAAGATCAGTTGCACACAACGTTATGAAGGAAAAGATCACAGTGGATCTTATGAAGGCTTTGCGTAGCATGTATGAAAAGCCTTCGGCTAACAAAAAGGTGCATCTGATGAAGAAGTTGTTTAATCTGAAGATGGTGGAAGGTACTCCTGTGGCTCAGCACCTGAATAAGTTTAACACCATCACAAATCAATTGTCTTCTGTGGAGATTGATTTTGATGATAAGATCCATGCATTAATTGTTTTGGCTTCTTTGCCAAATAGTTGGGTGGCCATGAGAATGGCAGTAAGCAATTCTACAAGGAAGAGCAAACTCAAATATGATGATATTCGAGATTTGATTCTAAGTGAAGAGGTTCATAGAAGAGATGCTAGAATAAGCAATGCACAAGATCAAGCTCTTGTCATGGAGAACAGGCGTAGAAATAGAGGCAAAAGGCTTGATGATCGGCCAAATCTAATGACAGGTCACAGTCAAGAGGTAGATCTCAGTTTAAAGAGATGAGAGAATGTTTCCATTGTGGGAAAAAGGGTTATGTAAAAAGAAACTATTGGCATTGGAATAAAGAACAAACTGAAGAGAAAGATGAAAAGAATGATGATGAGAAGAATACTGCAGCAATTGTGTTTCATGAGGATGTTTTGATGCTCTCTCTTGAAGAGCAACAATGTAAAAATGTTGCTTAGAATGATGTTGAGTGCGTTGTTGATTCAGCAGCTTCCCACCATGTTATCCCCACAAAAAGGTTGTTCACCACATACAAAGCAAACGACTTTGGTGTTGTGAAGATGGGTAACTCCAGTTATTCAAAAATTGTGAAAATTGGTGATGTGTGCATCAAGACCAATGTTGGTTGCATGTTGATATTGAAGGATGTGCTACATGTTCCAGATTTAAGGATGAATGTATTGTCTGGCTTTGGATAGAGCGGGTTATAGTAACCATCTTGGCAATGGAAGATGAAAACTTTGTAAAGGATTATTAGTTATTGCTAGAGGGCGTGCTTGTTGTGGCATGTACAGAACTCATGTGAGGACTTGTAAGAAAAAGTCCAATGCAGTCAAAGTTTTTGAGAAAACTCCACAATTGAGAGTTGATAGTAATGGTATTGCTGCCAAGAGAGTGAAATTCTCTCTACCTAATAGTGATTTAAATGTGGAAGTGATATTTGATGAAAAATATCATGATGCTAAGAAGAATGATGAAGTGAAAGATTGTGAAGGTCTTGAGTAGGGGGAGCAATATCCTCCACTAGAGATTGTTGAACCTCTTGAAAGGAGGTGTACTGAAGAACATCAAGCAGTTAGCTTCAAGAATATTTGGGCTTCTGATGAAGGGGAGCCAAGAAATTGGATTATGGATATCCAAGGTGAAATTAATTATTTGAAAATGAAAGGTATTAGTTTTGATGATATTTTCTCAATGTTAGTGAAGATAATGAAGAAGGTTGAGTCCGGTGTTGGCTTGGCCGGGGGAGATCGAAAATCTCCTTCGTAATGGTCTGGAGGGGGAGATTGTTGGGTGCACTGCACTATGATTCCAGCCCACATAATGAGCATGTCATTCATGTTTCTTAACTTTTCTTCATTATGTACAAAGTCAGCATGGGTTGGTTGGCTTAGGCGTGTTGGACATGCTGAAGGAAGAAAGAAAAGAAAGAAGTAAAAGGAAAGGTCATTTGGTCTAAGGAGCTGAAAAAAAGGAGATTTTGGTTGAAGCAAAGTCAAAGTAAGTGGCTTGCATTTATTGTGACTAGATGTAAAGAGTGTGAAAGGAAGAAAAGAAGGAAAAGATGAAGAATTAAATAGAGAGGCCATTCGGCCATTTGGGCAGAAGTGAAGAAAAGAAGAGAAGTCCCAGAGTGTGGTGAGGACTAGGTGTAGTCTTGAAGAGCTGTGTGAGTGAGAGCAAGCAAAAGAGAAGAGAAAAATAGAGAGAGTAAGAGAAAATACACAGTGAAGAAGAGAGCAGTGAGTAAAAAAAAAAAAGGAGTTTTTTTACTCAAGTGGTATCTTTAAGTGTTGTAATTTCTATTCAATATAGTAAAATTATTCGGAGTTTGTCCCATGATTTTTCCCTTCAAGGAAAAAGGGTTTCCACATAAATTTTTGTGTTATTGTGTGGTTGTACTTCCATTGTGCTTGCTGAAATTTATTCACAGTTATATTGAATTTTTCCCAATAATTAAGCAGGTGCTAAATGTGTTGTAACCATTTAGTTGTATCCTAAGTTAGTAAGGAAGGTGTTAGTGCCAAGTTGGCAAATAGTTAAAAAGTTAGTTAGTGCCAATGGCTTAGTGAAAGCTTAGCCTAAGTCAGTATAAAGGCTAGCTTCTGGTTGTATGAGATTCATTCAGAAAATAAACCAAAGTTTTACTTCGCTTCATTTCCAATATCTCTCTAATTTCCTTTCTCTAATTCTTGAGGTCAACTGTCCTCAAATTCAGTTCTTATCATCATCCAACCCTCTAGTCATAAGTCAAAAACCATATGTTACGATCTCTAATTACGAGCTCCTGATGAGCAAGATTAACTCGTGCAGCCGGGTTTTCACATAAAAGGCAAGCATTGTACGGATTTCTTGGCAAAGAATGTCATTTAGATTATCTATTTATGACTCATGCACTGAACCCCCATCCTTTATTGTCGACAAACTATTGATAGATGTCAAGGGTGTTGTGTACATACATGATTTTTTTTTTTCTAAAAAAAAAAAAAAATTAATGCACCCATTCATCCAAAAAAAAAGTTCCAAAGCCGTGTGACAAGGCTAATGTAACATCAATTACCTCAGCTTCGTTCTTTGATTGACTAGAAATAAGTATTTTCTCATTTTTTTCAAAAAATTCTACAATATTACTTCTTTCTTCTTTCAATTTTCTTTCTATGTCGTCTTCCAATATGATTTTATAATTTCTTTGCAATGGATTCAAAGAATTCAAATGAGCCTTCTGTTAGTTACATCTCTGAATGCAATTACTTTTCAATTCAATAATATTCATCGTCACCATTATCATAGTTATAGTCATCAAAATCCTCTTTATTTTCGTAGTGCAATCCATTGCTATATATTCCTCTGGCATCTTCCTGTTCCATGTCTTCATACCCTTGTCCCAGCCATTCATAGTTGTCTGTGGTTGTCCCTATCATGCTCTTTCTCACCATCGCTTCCATCATCATTTGATGCTTTGGCTTTTCTATTTGAATCAGAAGGTGGCTGCCAGGATTAAGTATAAAAAAATATATATAATAAGTTGAAATAATTTATTTTATTGGTAATTACACGCACGCACACACTTTAAGAAGCTTAACATTTTAAGTTTTCAGAATAAAAATAAGAGGAAATAAACATACATCGTTGGCAAAGAGTGTCTCCAACACATCATAGTTGATTTTCGAACTGAGTCTCTGTGAACAAGAACACAATCAACACCAGAAGGAAATTAACATCTTAGGAGCAACGGTGAGAGACGCAAAAAAGCAATGAAATTAATAGACTTTATACTGGTATAACAGGACAACATGTGGAAGAAAAAAATATATTATATGGTCCTCAATGAGGCTAATAAGAAAACAATATTGGCATAGATTAAACAGAATAAATGACCATATTAATACAGTTGAGCTGATATACCGTGTCATCAAAACACACACACGCCTATTTACCATATTTAGTCAATACTCATTTGCTTCAAGTACTTACCTTCTTGATTGGCACTTGATGAGCTGCTTCTGCAGCTGTTTGAGCAGGATTGGCATTCAAATCTTGTTTTCGTTTTTGCTCCTAATTTAATATGAAACCAAAGATATTATTTTTAGAGAATAGAGATTTCTATTGAGAATAACAAGACAAGCAAAATAATAATTTCAAAACAACCACAACTGAATGAAGAAACACTTTCTTTTACAACTCTGCAAGCAGATGGGGAGGAGGGGGATAAGAACAAAAACAAAAACTAACAACAGTCAAAGCAAGTGCATAAGTTTGAGTCGTTTTATTTTTATTTTTGGGCTGAAAAAAATTATATATATAAACAGAGTTTAGGAGTGTATAGCAGATCTCGTTTTCTGGGACCCAGATCAAATGATCAACACTAGGTAGAGGCCTATCTAAACTTTGACAAAAAAATAAGCTACAAATTAAAGCCAAAACATATCACAAACATGATATGATCCCAACTATTTTATTTGGAAGATGAAACTATTACCACAAATTCAATCACATGAGATATCAAATTTATAGGTAAATAACTAACGAAATCCTTCAGACATATCTTTTACTTGACTCCCAATGTCAATATAAACACTATGTAATTAGCCAACTTCACCCGCATTTTTTCAACAAAAAGGCTCCAGTCCTCTTTGCGTCTAAAAGTCTAGGTTTTCACTAAAATAAGTTACCGAAATGAAAAACAAAGTTGAATAAATGGCATGTAAATAAACACCTTTCTCGACTTGGCCACAGCTGCTGTAGCTGCTGCAGCTAATTCATGCGCAGCTTGTAATTCATCAGAACAATTCTCCAAGTCTATCTGACTAGCGTCCTTCTTAGCAGCAGCTACTGCTTCTTGTTCCTGGAAACCATACAGATACAGTACATTATATAAACCTTGAAGGGAGGAATATTGTCAGATTATGTATATTTTATGTTCACTAAAAAATCAATTCAATATTGCAATGAAATGTTTGACCTCAAGATACTCTTTGTTCATTTCTTCCCATATAATTGTCTTATAACGCGTCTCCTTGTCATTATTCAGGTAGCCATCAATCTAGCAAAACACAAATCAAGCAACAAACTCACTGTTAAAATTAAATGAAAGAAAATGAAATATTATCATGCATATTGTATAGAGCTTCATAAAAAATGCCACCTGCAACCAACCCAATGAATTCAGTTGTTGAGAATTTCAAATTTTGAGATTTACTAATTCTTGGGAGTTCAAACCCAACAACTCAAATTGCTATTGCTTGAATGTGTTTAGAATTTGTACACCCCCCCCCCCCCCCCCCCCCAAAGGAAAAAAAAACACTCTTCTTTCAAAAGGAATTCATTGTAAATAACAAACAAATAAAAATTAAAAACCAGACTTATACACTTACAAAACCCTCACAACCATTTTTTGGAAAAGTCTAAGACTGAAAAACCCCATAAAATTTGAATTTAAAGCTCTATATACCTAAAAATAGGCCACTCTATTATTATTTCTACAACCCATTAAACAAAAAACTGAAATCGAGATAAGCTTCCATAAATCCTCAAGAGTCCACCAGCAGAAGCACAATATCCCACCCAACTTTCTTGAACAAATTGACATCCTTTTTATTCACTTTCTTTTTTTCTTTTTCTTTTTTCTATAGATAAATATGCCTTCTATCACTAATTTAGCATCACCTATCATTAAAGCCTGCTTGCAGCCCATATCAAGCACCAACTCCAGAGCCCATCTCACTGCCAATGCCTTGGCAGCTGCTGAATACAATCTAGTGTTCTCCACCCAAGCTTTTGAACCTTCCCCTTTGCTATTCCCTGCTACAACTACTACACAAGCAATATCTTCATCCCAAGCGGCATCCACATGAAACTTTAGCCACTGTTCAGGAGGGCATTGCATTCCCAACTTGGAATCACTTGATTAAGAATCACCATCTCTGGTTCTTGGTACTTCCTGGCACTCATGGTAAAAGTATGATGTATACTCCAAGCAAAACCTCTGGCTAAACCTTACCTCCTCCAAATAAAACTGAACTTCTCAGCTTCCACAGAACATCAATAACAGCAGCTAACAAGGAAAAATGATCTGCAGTAATTTGGTCCTGCTGCAAATCATCAGGAGCATAATTATTGAACTGCACCAACTTTGATCTCAAGCAGATCTGGACTTCATCCAACTTCAAAGCTCTATCTGAACCAAACCAGATAGCCTTGCTTCTTAAGACCTCAAAAACAAATGAGTTTCTGTTTCCATTCCACACAAACCTCACACCTCTCCTTCACCAACCAAGTTTCTAGTCAACCTGCTTGCTATTGGTAGAAAACCAGTTGCAACCCTCCACAAAAATATCCTCAAACCTTTATGCAGCTTTCCACTCTTTTTCTCTACCCTCTTGATCTACCCTTTAGGGTGACTTTAAAGAGAAAATACACAACTTTTCACCCAACCACACAACTTTATCATGACTTGCACCATATCTGGGAATAGGAATTTTCTTATACCATATTTTAGACAACACTATGTTTAAAAATATAAAATTTGATTGTTTAAATAATCTTCTTAATAATTATTTTGTAGCTACAAAATTAATATTTTGACCAGTATGGATAATTTTCAAATGAGAAAAAAACCCTACAACAATGATAAACATATTTTTGACTGAAATATCAAACCCCCCCCCCCCCTTTTTTTTTTTGGAAATCACTCAATGCACTTGTTTGTTTGATGAAAACTCAAATTGACGTGTACCACATATAATTAGTAATTTTCATGAAGATTTAGATAAACTAGAATTTATATATTTTTTGTTTTATTGATAAGTAATAAACTTCATTGAAAAATATAGAAATCATACCAAAGGGGCCAAAGAACACAGGCAATGTGCCAAGGAAAAAAACAGCAAAAACATTATTAAAAAAAAAAAAAAAAACCTATGGTGCATTGAATGTACAACATTTATCTATATAAAAAAAAAAAATAAAAAGAATGTACAACTATTAATCAAAGAGTTAAGACTAAAAACACCTAACACAATTACCCTCTCAAGCAGAGTCAGAGGAAAGATAGTTTCAACTCATGGATCGATCTCTCCCCTCCTTCAAAAGTACGCCTCTTCCTCCAAATACCCCACATGAGGCAATGAAGGATCACCACAGATTATGTCCGTTAAACTTGCTCTACGAGCTAGATAGAAGGACTACAACACCACTTGACATAATCCATTGAAATCCAAATAACGTAAAGACCATATTCCACGACTCTCTAGCTACAGGGCAGTGAATAAGTAAATGATCAATAGTCTCCCCATCCTTCTTACACATGAAGCATCAATCAATCACAACAACTATTCAACACCTCCTCAAATTATCAAAGTTAAAATTCTCCCCAAAACTGCTGTCCAAAGAAAGAAGCTGACTTTTTGTTGGCATTTCATATCTAGGTGATGGGAGTTAGAATTCTCATGTTTCATGAGAACTATAATGCTAATTGAAATTGGAATTGGAGTTGAAATTGTTGGTAATTATGTCAAATATTTGTGTGACATTCATCTCTCATTTGATTAGCTTTTGTGTAGCATGTGCACCTCCCATCAGACCAAAATATTCTATAATAAAGCAAAAAAAATAGATGGGTAATGCAATAAGCTTCATACCTCCACATCATCAATATCAGAAAGGCCATCTGAATCGGATTCATCATCGGTGATGGAACTCGTATCCTTAAATTTCTGAAATTTATCAGAAACACCATCTACTTCAAACTGATCACCAGTGGCAGCCGCTGAAAATTAAGCATTATTCAAAATTCAATAGCATTGCATGCAGAGATGTATTGTATAAAAATACGTACAGGACCAAAAAAAAAAAAAAAAAAACATTTTCCTGTAACAATATTTTTTCAAAGAACACTTACAGTTACAGTAACTTTCATTCTCCCTTTGGTTCAATTGTTCATTCTCAGTTGCACATCCCATTAATTAAGGTACAAGCACAAATTCTTGTGGTGTAAGTTTGTACTACTTGTGTCACACTGCCTTGATAAGGATCTTCTAATTATAACATGCCTATACTAATGGGCTAATATATCTCTAACAATGCCAATGTATAATGCATTAACCGATGAAGTTTTCGCCAAACCTTGTCTTTCAAAGAAGAAAAGGTTTTATTATAATTAGCCTGCGCCGTAGGTTACGATATTAACATGTCACCGTCCGTAATCCGTATTAACCCATTCGTGACCTAATTATGTTTATTTTTTAGGTCAGTGGGTACAAACAACGTTAGCCCAGATTTAGCCCTCACCATGCATACTAAATTATTAAAAACAGGCCATATAGTCCTTGGGTGTGCATGGACTGAGTTGGATTTGGTTTGGTTTGTTTGCAAGACTTTTTCAGTCTAACCCAATACAGGTGGGTTAAAAAAATCTCAACCCAACACAATTAATCAAAGGGGTCAACTCAACCCAACCTACGAGGGTCAGCTTGGACTCACAGGTTAGACAATTTTTTTTGTTTTATTTTTTTAAAATTGGGTATTAGAACAGTAGCAACCAGCAGTATTACAATCTTTGCTGCCCCTACAATCTTTCTATAGATTCTAAGCATAGCACCATAAACAAATTATTAAACCAAATAGTTTAATTATCCCACCTCAGCTATTGACAAACAAAATAGGCTAGGATAGCAAATATATTAAAACTATTTGCAACTCCTTGTCGTCTGAAAATTCTAAGCAGCAGCACCACCTATCCATTTATGTTAATGAGGTGGCCGTTAAATCCCATTTAAGCTTGTCATGTGCTAGTTAGTGCAATAAAAACATGATATGTTATTTCAATTATGTCACGCAATTAAATAGCCTAAATTTTTTTTTTAACTTTAAAATTAAAGAATAAAAAATTAATTCAAATCCCTTGTCTAGGCATCCAAATAAAACCCAAACACAAACCCAACAATCCCAGTTTTCTTGAATCCAAATAGAAATTCAAAGGAAAACCCTAACAATCTTGGTGCTTCTTAGCATCTAAACACACATCCTAACCAATGGAGGAGTGAAAAAAATATTAAGAGGGGGGCAAAATCTAAATATATCAATCATTTTAAACCAAAAAATAAAACACACACATAAAACATATCTTTAACATTATTATTATATTATTATTTTCTTGTTTATATATCTTCTCAAAAAAAAAAGTCGGTTTTATATAATTCAAGGAAAATATGTTTTTATTAAGTCATTATCCTTTAAATTATAATAATCATAATTAATATTTTGAAACAATTTCTCTTAAGGTTTGTTTTTGTTAAATAAATTAAAAACTATTATTAGAATATAATAATATAATAAGATATAAAATGTAGACAAAACAATTAATTTCAGATAAATTAAAATGATGAATATCACTTTTATACGCTCTAACACAGTGATATACAAATAATAATAATAATAATAATAATAATAATAATAATAAAATCAAAATAAAAAAATTTCTTTTATTTTCAATATTTTAACCATAATTATTATAGTATATTTTCTTTAATAGAAAAATAAAATAAAAAGTAATGCATTTGGATCTCCCTAACTCTCTATAACATGAAGAGGAGTTTTTTTTTTTTTTTTTTTAAAAGAAAAAAAGTTTTTACTTAAAACATTTATTTATATATTCTTGAAAATATAATTTAAATGCTCTTAAAGTTAGTGAGTTTAACATGGAGAAAAAAAAATTTTAAAAATAATTAGATATTAATACTTTAAACGAGAAATGAGCATTTTGTACAATTTTTAAAAATATATACATATATAAAGGCCATAGTTAAGCAAAATGTGAACCTTAAATTAAAAAGCATCGTTAATATAGAATAGGGAAAATTATTTTTGAGAAGGTATATTATGAGAGAGAGAGAGAGAGAGATGGTAAAATACTATTTTGGTCTCTAAATTTTACCAAAAATTTGTTTTTCATTCCTAAACATTAAAAAGTTCTTTTTTCATCGTTAAATTTTGTAAATATTTTTTTAATATTTTAGAGTAAAAAATATGGTTGATTTTTTTTTTTTTTAGTTTAACGACAAAAATTAGAATATTTTCAATAGTTTATAGATAAAAGATGATCTTTTCAATAGTTTAAGGACGAAAAATGAACTTTTTAAAGTTTAGGAATGAAAAACAAACTTTTAATAAAATTTAGGGATCAAAATAGTATTTTACTCAAAAGGAAAATAATAATAATAAAATAAATTAATATTGATGTTGATTTTTTTTTTTTTCTGCAATGAAAAAATATCATATTTTTAGCATATAAAATTATAATAATAAAAGAAAGAAGGAAAAAAAATAAAAATTAATATTAGTGTGAATTTTTTGCTGACATGGCCAAAACATTGTAGTTTTAGCATATTATAACTATGTCATTTTAAGTTGAAGTGGCACTTAGCAATCACTTCATTAATGGATATGTATGGAAGGATTTTTATTTTTTTTTTTTTTGTTTTAAATCTTATTTAACATTGGGGATATAGAAATTTTAAACTCTAGGAAGCAAAATCCAAATTACCCAAACTTTTCAGGGGTGTAAATTGCAATATTTTTCCTGGCGTATTTAAAAATATAGAAACTATTGGTACCCCTCTTCATCTCTCTCCACAAACTTAATTAACGCAATCAAGTTTATTCCTATTCACTTTTTCTCACGCCCTCTCATTTTGAAATACTACGTTTTGGGGGATGCTATGTGATTATGGAAGTTCTTAATATAGAATCCCACCAACAAAGTTAATCGTCACATACTTAGGTAGTGGTACAAACCAATAAGACAAATTAGGTTTAATTACATATTTAATTCTCAACTTGACCCCATGTTTCAAATTTTTCCCTATGCTTTGAAATGTTTCCTTTTAGTCATTATATTTTCAAGTTTAGGTCAAAAATGTCAATTCCATTACTCTAGCTTTGATTTTGAGATGTAGTTGTTTAGCAAAATGCTAGGGATTTCGATAGCAACAAAGGATGGAAGGGATTAGCCATTTGCTTCGTTTACAATTATTTGGAGATAGAGAAAATCAAAGTAAGAGCTAATGGTAGAGACTAGAGATCTTTTTGACACAAAATTAAAAGTAGAAGGACTAAAGTTATACATTTCAAAGGATGGGAACTAGGAGCAGTGCAACCAACTCTCTTTTCGATTCCCAATGGAACATACACAACCCCAATGATCATTATCAAGTTACAATTTCTGAAAAGCCAAATGCGTCCGCTTTTTAAAGTATTCTCCTCATCCAACCCACAAGTCATAAGTCAAAAATCATGTGTTCAATATCTTATTACAAGATCCTAATGAACAATATTAACTCGTGCAACTTGGTTCTCACATAAAAGGCAAGCATTGTACGGATTTCTTGACAAAGAATGTCTTTTAGAGCATTCAAATCAATCTATCTAAACTTTTTTTTTGTCTATTATTTTAGCATAAGAATCTACTTTTCCTATTTTACACAATCACTTTTCAAAAACACCCACATTAGTTTATCTATTATACACTATTTTATTTAAATAATATTTTTATTTTTTTCTTATTATTACTTTACTCGTCTCCACATCTCTCTCTCTCTCTCTCTCTCTCTCTCTCTCTCTCTCTCTCTCAAATACCAAACCCAAACACTCATACATAGAGGCAATAGCGGCAAATCTGGTGGTAGCGATGGCGGATCTAGTGGTTTTTCCTTGAGTTTTTCATATGGGTTTTCCATCAAGTTTGATTTTGATTTTATTTTAGTTTAGGTTGATTTTGAGTTGGGTTTGGGATGGGTTTTCGGTGGTAGTGTTGGAGGTTGGGTGGTTCTCTTTTTCTTCTTCTTCTCCTGGTTGGTTGTTGTGAACTAGATTGTGGTGGTGCTGGGTTGCAATGGTGGTCATGGTGCTAGGTTAGGTCTCCTCCTCCTCCTCTCCATAAAATGATGTCATTTGCATACATGATATGATTGAAAGCAAGGCCCCCTAAAACTTAGCTTCAATCTAGCCATTCTCCCTTCTATAAACTCGCTCTCCAACATCCTCGATAATACCTCTTGACACAAGATAAATAGATATGGGAAAAATGGATCCCTTTGTCTGAGACCTCTTGATGGATTAATAACCGCAACCTTGCCACCATTCACCAATACTTTAGATGAGACTATAGTAACATGCTGCATAACCCAATTTATGAATTTTTGTCATGAAATCCAAAGTTTTTAGAACAACCTTAAGAAATTACCAGTTAGCCCTGTCATAAGCCTTTTGGAGTTTATCGGCCATCTTGCCATCTTTCAGCTTCCTTCCATTAAAACTATGCAACACCTCTTGAAAAATTACTTCATTCTCTGCAATCCACCTTCCAAGGATGAAAGAAGATTGGTAAGATCAAATAAGCTTTGATAGCAATGGTCTAATTATGACCACAATTAACCTTGAGATGATTTTGTACACAACATTAGAAAGACTAATTGGTCTAAAATGGTTAAAAGAAATAGGGCTCTGATTTTTGGGAATAAGCACAAGAAAAGAATTATTTACCTCTCTAAGCATCCTTCCTGACTCAAAGAAGCTGATGACTGCCTTTACAAGATTTTCCCCCACTATTTCCCAATACTCCTTGTAGAAAATAACAAGAAAACCATCTGATCTTGGGGCTTTAAGAGCTGCCATGCTCCAAAAAGTGTCTTTGACTTATTGAGGAGATGGGATGGAGCATAGTTCTGTGTTCTCTACCTCATTAACTAAGATATTGATTAGCCCTTCTTAATCAATTAGGAATTCTACTTCCTCTTCTTGAAATAGCTCCTTAAATTTAGTAAGGAAATATTCATTAATCTTCTTTTTTTTTTACCATGAAACATTCCCCATTTTCTGTTTTAATAGCATTAACAAAATATTTCCTTCTTCTAATGATGGCAGATGGATGAAAGAATTTAGAATTTCTATCTCCTACCTTTAACCATAATTCTCTAGACTTTTACTTCCAAATCATTTCATCTCTTAACAACCACTCATTTAATTCTTCTTGGTATTAACACTCCATTCTCCAACTTTCTTCAATTAGCTCTTTCGTTTGGATTTCTTTAATTTTCTCAATCAAATGAGTAATTTTGAGATTACTAAAACCAAAAACCTCCTTCTTCCACTTCTTTAATGCATCTTGAGTTATTGTTTCTTGCACAGCTTAAAGCCATCTAATCCCTTGCATGTGTAGGACTCACCTCAAAGCTTCTCAAATCCCTCACCTAGGTAGCTTCAAATTTGAAGGAAAAATTATAAGATTCACATGGTGGACAAGTGATGTGGTCCACCATTCCACTAAAAAACTTCCACTTGTTTTAAATTGTTAGTTAGAAAAAAATTTAAAACAAAAATTAATTTTTGACTCAGTAATTTTAAACAAATGGAAGTTTTTTAATGGAATGGTGGACAAGTGACGTGGTCCACCAGAGGACTCTATAATTTCTCAATCTGAAGGGTCTTGGAGCTTAGAAATTAGTTGTATTAGTATTTGATAGGGATATTTTAGCCATAAATTTAATACCCCCAAAACATCGTGCAAAAAGGTCGTCGACATCCACATACCCGTCAGCTTCACGGAAGAGTTAGGCCGACAACACCATACAAGACGACCCCACAAGACTCGACAAGTGTCTCCATAGGCCGATAGGAATGCTAGGATGGCCGACGGGGTTAAAGAGGCCGACAAGTCCAGCCTGACTTAACTTGACCCTCACGGATATCTATGTAAGGAAATTTCTTATATCTCATAGTTAACCCGAATCAAAGGAATCACTACAAGGAAAGGATCCTGCAAAGTACGTGCATTAATAAGGATCTTCCCTACAAGGAAAGATCTTTGCCACCAAGAAACGAAGGTCAACTCTACACTACTACAAAAACACCAAAGCCCTCACAAATCAAGATATGCATAATTTACCCCAGCTCTGCCACTCTAGAGTTGTGAAAATTCTCTAACTTAACCTTCAGAGGGTATTTAGCCAGTACCACACCAGTACTCTCTACAAGGTCTTCTTTGTTTCTATTTTGCAGGTTCTATCTAGAGCACATGAGGACCGTACGGCTCACTAACGATTTTTAGCATCATCAGTTGGTGTCATCTGTGGGGAAGGTAGAGAGTAGAACAGCAATAGCCATATTACCACTTCTTAGACAAAGAGTTGTATGGTACTCACTCGATCGATGGCAACCAATAACCATACCGAAGAAGAACCACGCACTACTACCCTTGAAAGACAAGTACAGACCCTAGTTGTGGCTGTAGAATGCCTTACCAAGCAAAACCACAACCTAGAGGAATAGCTACACCAAAGGGATGCTAGGCCCAACAATCATGGGGAGGAGCAAGAGGGCACTAGCGCCGAAAGGAGGGACCGAGAATGACCAGAAGGCAGCCATGCCCTAAGTAGGCAAGAGTGACAAGATACCGGCTGTCCATCTATCACAAATACGGCACCACTACATATGGTCGCGGAGATGCAGATGAAGGAAATGATGGACTTCATGATGAATGCTCTCAAGGGGCAGATGTCAAACGACCTTGATGAATTGGTCCATCAAGCGGACTCGCCCTTCACCGCACCCGTCACTTCATTCCCCCTTCCTGCAAAGTTTTGTATGCTGTAAATAGAAGCCTATGATGGGTCAAAAGATCCCTTGGACCACCTAAAGTCATTTAAAACCCTCATGCACTTACAAGGTGTGGTGAATGAGATCATTTGCCGAGCCTTCCCAACTACGCTGAAAGGTCCCACAAGGGCATGGTTCAGCAGATTGACACCCAACTCCATCAGTACCTTCAAGGAGCTAAGCGCATAATTTGCCTCGCACTTTATCGGGGGACATAGGTATAAGAAGTCCATTACATGCCTGATAAGCATCAAGCAACGGGAAGATGAGACACTGAGGTCTTACATAACCTGTTTCAACAAAGAAGCTCTCTCGATAGACAAAGCTGATGACAAGATACTTGTTGCTGCATTCACCAATGGTCTATGGAAGGGGAAGTTTTTATTCTCCTTATATAAGAACGACCCAAAGACCATGACAAATGTGCTTTACTGAGCTACTAAGCACATGAACGCAGAGGACGTGCTGCAAGCCTGAGAGAAGAAACCCAAGAAGAGGGAAAGGTAAGAAAATGCCCAACATGAAAGGGGACAGAAGATGACTAGAACTGGAGACTGATGGGAGGACAGGCACTCCAAACCCCCTACTGGAAGGTTCACCAACTTCACCCCGCTAACTGCCCTAATTGATCAAGTATTGATGCAGATCAAGGACGACACGACCTTGACATGGTCTGGCAAGTTAAAGGGAGATCCCAGCAAGAGGTCCAAAGACAAATATTGCCATTTTCATCAGGACCACGCTCACGACACGTTTGAATGCTATGACCTGAATCAGCAGATTGAAGCCTTTATTAGACAAGGGAAACTAAAGCGATTTATCAACAAAGAAAGGGTAGATCCACTGTAGGAGCAGGTTGCTAGAAAGGATAACGAGTACCCCAAGCCACCTATAAGGGACATAAGGATGATTGTAAGGGACACCACGCTTTAGGTTCATCCAAGAAGGCCCCGTAAGACTTACCTTAGGATCGTTCAAAACGTCTAGCTGGCAGGCTTCATCCCAAAAAATGGCGCAAGTCGACAACCCTATAATTGGATTCTCAGAAGAAGACGTTTGACGTCTCCATCACCCACACGACGATGCACTCATTGTTAGTATTCGGGTAGAGGATTACAATACTTACCAGGTCCTGGTTGATAATGGAAGCTCTGTTGATATCCTTTACTACTCGGCATTCCAACAGATGAGGATCAAAAGAGAGCAACTCATCGAGGAACGAGGGTATACCCTCTCAACGCGGTCACATTGCCTGTGACAATTGGCGACTACCCTTAGCAAATTACCAAGGATGTTACATTCCTTGTTGTCGACTGCTCATTTGTCTACAATGTCATACTAAACCGACCTACCCTCAACTCATGGAAGGTCATGACTTCAACCTATCACCTAATGATCAAATTCCCCACCAAGTATGGAGTAGGAGAGGTACGTGGGGACCAAATGGCAGCACGAGAGTGCTACATAGCAATGTTAGAGATGGACGACCACTTGCAGACCATGAACATTGAAGAACAAAGGGCGGTCGCAGAGCCTGTTGAAGGATTGAAAGAGATACTTTTCAATAACTCTAGGCCCGAGCAAATGACTAGGATCAGTACCCTCACCAGTCCACCAGTCAATCAAGCGCTCACAACATTCCTAAGAGAAAACCAGGATGTCTTTGCTTGGAGTCATGAAGATATGCTTAGGATCGACCCTTCAGTCATGATGCACAGGTTAAGGTGTCACCCTCTTTTCCCCCCTATCCGTCAAATGAAAGGAGTGTTCGCCTAAAAACAAAACCATGCTATAGCAGAAGAAATCCACAAATTGCAAGATGCAGAGTTCATAAATGAGGTGTACTACCCCAATTGGCTAGCCAAGTAGTGATGGTTAAAAAAGCCAACGGAAAATGGAAGATGTTTGTAGACTTCACGAACTTGAACAAGGCATGTCCCAAGGATAGTTATCCCCTCTCGCAGGTTGACATCCTGGTAGACTCAACAACAAGACATCAGTTATTGAGCTTTATGGACACATTTTCTAGTTACAAGCATATCAAATTGGACGAAGCTAACCAGGAGAAAACTTCGTTTGTCACCAGCCAAGGCCTCTTCAGCTGTAAGGTGATGTTGTTTGGTCTCAAGAATGCGAGCACAACGTATTAGAGGCTCATAAACAAAATGTTTGCACATCAGATTGGAAGAAATGTCCAAGTTTACGTGGACAACATGTTAGTGAAAAGCCGAAGGGCGCACGATCATTTAGATGACCTCAAAAAGACCTTTGACACCCTCCACTCTTACAACATGAAGATCAATCCAAGAAAATGTGCATTTGGGATGACGGCTAGAAAATTCTTAGGGTTCATAGTGTCTTAGAGAGGTATCGAAGTCAACCCAGACAAGATCTAGGCCATAATGGAGATGGCACCACCAAGGAACATGAAAGAAGTACAAAGCCTCAACGGCAAGGTGGCCGCGCTGAATAGGTTCGTATCAAGGGCAACGGACAAGTGCCTTCCTTTCTTCTACACACTGAAGAAGCATTTTGAGTGGATGGCCGAGTGTCAACAAGCATTTGAGGATCTGAAGGCCTACCTCTCTTCCCCGTCGTTACTAAGTCCTTCCAAACCTGGTGAAGAACTATTCCTTTACTTGGTTGTATCCCCGACTGCCGTCAGCTCGACCTTAGTCAGGGAAGAAGACAGGGTGCAGAAGCCCATATACTACACTAGCCGAGTACTCCGTGGC
Organism: Quercus rubra; assembly: GCA_035136125.1. Taxonomy (NCBI): domain Eukaryota; kingdom Viridiplantae; phylum Streptophyta; class Magnoliopsida; order Fagales; family Fagaceae; genus Quercus; species Quercus rubra. The sequence continues at coordinate 38,871,059 of CM068734.1, read as the reverse complement.
GCGGAGGAAAGGTACCCATCGATGGAGAAGCTCCCCTTCGCTTTAGTTACCACAACCCATAAACTCAAGCCGTATTTCCAAGTCTACACTATGGTCATCCTGACTGACAAGCCTTTACAATGAGCAATAAGTAATCCAAAAGCCACCGGACAGATGGTGCTATGGACGATAGAATTGAATGAATTCGACATACAATACCACCCACGTATTGCCATAAAAGGACAAGTAGTCACCGACTTCACTGTAGAGTTCACCAATATGGAAGGCTATGGGGCAGAAGAACACCCTCAGTGGAGCATCCACACGGATGGGTCATCTAACAGACAGGCTGGCAGGGCTGATGTAGTGCTCCATTCCCCAGAAAGGGACGAGATCGAATGCATAGTTCATCTCGACTACCCTACAACAAACAATGAAGCAAAGTATGAAGTTTTAGTAGCAGGACTGGATCTCGCTAAAGTCGCGAGGGCAATAAGTGTGATTGTGTATTGCGACTCCCAAGTGGTCACCAGTCAGGTGAATTATGATTTCAAATGCAAAGGGGAAAAGTTGAAGAAGTATCTGGAGCAGGTGAGGAGACGAGTAGGTGAGCTATAAGCCAAGTTCATCTAGATTCCCAATGAAGAGAACGAGAAAGCCGATCGCCTTGCAAAAGCCACCTTGGCGAAACACATGCTCATCCCCAGTAAGGTATTTTCTTTTGTCCAGCTTTCACCTTTAATAGATGACATCAGTGTGCAGAAAATAGACTCGTGAAGCAACTGGACTACACCGATAGTTTCTTACTTGAAAAATGGCACACTACCCGATGGTAAGGAGGCCGCAAGGAAGTTGAAGGTCCAAGCAGCACAATTCGTTCTAATAAAGGGCGTCTTGTACAAGAAAGGCTTTTCCCACCCGTACCTAAGGTGCTTAAGCCCCAAAGAAGCAAACTATGTCATGAGAGAAGTCTATGATCCGGGCTAAATACCATTGGCTCACCATACAGAAAGATACCTAAGCTTATGTCAAAGCATGCGATAAATGTCAAAGGTTCGGCCACGTCATCAAGCAGCCCTCAGAAGAGCTCACTCCAATAACGGTCCCGTGGCCTTGTGCTCAATGGGGGTTGGACATCATAGGCCCATTCCCAATAGCAATGAGACAGTTGAAGTTCCTAATGGTTAGCATAAATTACTTTACCAAATGGGTGGAAGCTGAAGAACATACGAAACTTTGTATGGAAGAACATCATCTGCAGGTACAGCATACCTAGAGTACTGATCTCAGACAACGGGATGCAATTCGACAACGACTCGTTCAGAGATTTTTGCTCGCAGTTGGAGATCAATAATCACTACTCTTCACTCGCCCACCCTTAGGCCAACGAACAAGTCGAGGTAACGAACCAATCCTTGCTCATAATTATCAAGACTCAGCTTGAGGAGGCAAAGGTTATATGGTCGAAAGAATTGCCAAGCATTCCATGGGCGTACAGGACGACGATAAGGACGCCTACAGGAGAGACACTGTTTCAACTAGCATACGGAAGCTAGGCCGTCATCCCAACTGAGATCGGACTCATAAGCTACAAAGTGGGGAAACATGATGAGAGCAAGAACGATGAAGCTATGCATTTGCAGCTTGACTTGGTGGATGAGGTCAAAGCAGTGGCTGAACAAAGATTGGCATGGTACTAGAACCTCATGGCCAAGCACTACAACTCGAGAGTCAGACACAGAGACTTTCAGGTTTGAGATCTCGTCTTGACAAAGGTGACAGGCACTACAAAAGATCCCTCCCAGGAAAAGCTAGGACCTAATTGGGAAGGATCCTATAGGATCACTTCATGGCAAAGGAAGGGAACCTACCACTTGGAGACGCTATACAGGCAAAAGTTGCACCACTTGTGGAACACAGAGCACTTGAAGAAATACCACAAATAAACAACTGCATGAAGGACAACACTCTTCATTTCTAGTTTACTTTTTTTTAGTTAATTTTTGCTACCAGTTTACTTCCTTTTAGTTAATTTTTGCTATCTACAGTACTTTTTAAGCCATAAAGGCAACTTTTTACTCTTTCAAGGACAATTTTTTTTATGCACGCATTTATCACAATAAGAGAAGTTATTAAAATATAACCTATGTATGCATGTGCCTCTGTGAAACTACATATGTGACTAAGTCAACAAGTGGACGAATTCATCCCATAGGGATGCACTAAAATTATTAAGTCCACAAGTGGACAAGTTCATCATTAAGTCCACAAGTGGACGAGTTCATCCCATGGGGATGAATTAAAATTATTAAGTCCAGAAGTTGACAAGTTTATTATTAAGTCCATAAGTGGACAAGCTCACCCCATAGGGATGCATTAAAATTATTAAGTCCACAAGTGGACAAGTTCATTATTAGGTCCATAAGTGGATGAGTTCATCCCATGGGAATGCCTTGAAACTATCAAATCCACAAGTGGACGAGTTCATCATTAAGTCCACCAGTGGACAAATTCATTGAGTCCATAAGTGGATGAGTTCATCCCATGGGAATGCATTAAAATTATTAAGTTCACAAATGAACAAGTTCATTATTAGGTCCACAAATGGACGAATTCATTATTAGGTCCACAAGTGGACGAGTTCATTGTTAAGTCAACCGGTGGATGAGTACACCAAAGTAGACGGGTTCATCCTAGTTATTTACCAAGTCCTTTAGGGGACAAGTACATCCTAACATGTATACACAAAGATGGACGGACATACGCATATCCCAAAATAGAGAACACATAGAAAAAGCATACTAAAAGTAATGGATGTGATAAAATATTAAATAAAGCCCATAAAAAAGGGAAAAACGTTTACAACAAAGCCCAAAAACAAGGGCATTTACTACTTTTTGGAAATAAGAGTGGATACATAAAAATTAAGAATTAAAACTAAACGTTCAGGGCGTCCTAGGCAGCAGGGTTCTGGGTGTCTTGAGCAAAGGAGTTCGGGGCGTCTTGGGCAATAAAGTTTTGGGCGTCATGAACAAAAGGGTCTTCAGTAGATGGGACCAAGGGAGTGATGGGCTTCTTAAGGGCAAGTTGAACAAGGACCACACCATCATCTTTCAGGTCCTGCTCTGTATGAGTGGAGTCGTCGGTCTCCTCGCTGACGGTGTCGCCAAATGCTGGAGTTATCGGCATCAGGTCGTCCATGGTGACCTTAGATAAGTTAAGGTTTGGGTAGACGGCCCCAACATGCTTTAGGCAATCTTCAAACCTATCACCATAGTACACCGCGCATGCATCAATGAAAGGCTGAGAGGCCTTAAACTCTGCTATGGCGTCAACCCTGGCCATCTCTATTTGCCTACAAATGGCCGTCAGGTCCGCCTCCAAATTTGCCTGGGCCTCCTGCGCCTTCTCTCAGAATATGGATTCTTGCTTCAGTTTTTCAGTAACAGCCGTCAATTCCTTGTTAAGGGTGCGAACGACCTCCTTGTACTGATCCATCTCCTTGTTTTGGATATCTTAACGCTTCCGGAGCCGTCGGATCACTCCCTCTCCGGCAACGCACTTGTCTTGGAGTGCCTTCATGCATACCGACACCTAGAAACAAAAAAAAATCGTCAGCAAGAGAAGAAAATATGAAGTAGAACAAAGTATGAGGAAAACATACCCTAGCTAGGTCGAAAAAACTCGATGCCCCGAGGTCTTCAGTCAATAGCTCAGCACAAAGGTCTAAATCCGTCTCCTTAATGATTGACTCAACCATCTCAATGGCATGTTCCTTATGCGTGAGAAGTCAACGTTCAGTTCCCTGAGTGACAGGACCAACCGACGTCATTAGACCTTTACCAACTCCATGGTTGGGCTTGGGAGGCGACGGCTGCTTTGGCTGTTTGTCAACAACAAGAATGCCCGGTCCTTTCTTGAGCAAACGGTCATCCTTCCCATCGTTCTTCTGCTTGGATGTTCCCTTGTCGATGCCCTTAGAAGCTGATAAGGAGGCCCCCTCCTTCTCCCTTTGCTTACACGCCGCAACTAACACCCTTACCAAGGCTCTTTGCCTCGCTGCCTCCATTTCTGCAAAGGGTAAGAGACGGACATTAGATAAGCAGATGAAAATAAGAACAAAGGGAAAAAAGAAGCAAAGGAATAGGAACTTATGCCATCAGGAGTATGTGTTTAGTTTACGAGCAACAGGCATCGGCACAGGACCACCGTAATAGGCGTGCAGTGTGTCAAGGGTGATCAGGTCCCTGCACTTCCTCTCGTCAAAGGGTATCTTAAGCACCTGACGGATGAAAGCCTCCTGCTCGTCGATTATATGTGGACGTACGCTAGCTGAAAAGAGAAAAAGTAGAAGACGTTAAACACTTAAGACAAATAAATGAAGAAAAAGTGAAAGGGCAAATGGTGCTAGACCTGTATCCTTGACAATACCCCAAGTATTGTCAAAACCATGAGGCATCATCACCTACTCTTCCCGACAGCATACCCAGTCCATCCCTTAAACAAAAAAGTATTTGCCCTTCCAATTTCTATTAGAGTCAGGCATGTCCGACACCAGCCTAAGTGTCTTTTTCCTTGCTGAAAATGATAAGGAGATATGTTGGGGTTTGTAGCACCAAAAGAACTCGTCCAGGCTAAGCTGACGGCTCCTCCCACTAAGATGACCCCAAAGGATTTCAGCCCCTATGAATATCCTCCAAACATTTGGGGCAATTTGGCTAACGGGTAGACCAAGGAAAATGGCCAACTGACGATGTAGCGCCATCAAAGGCAATCTCAATCCTATTGCAAACATGGCGTCATACATGCCAATGTCCGCGGCCTTTTATCCCTTAAGTTATTAAAAATTTTGGTCGTTATTGTTGGCTTAAAATTGTTGACGGTCCATATTGCGTGAAGGATGAAGGGACGGTTATGACCATCCCCTAGACTTCCTAAACTTTCCCCCACCGAAGCTCCCTTGTTGCTCCCACCCTCATCTTCGTCATCTTCTCCCTCGAACTCCCCTTCATTCTCTCCTTCACCCTCGTCGTACTCATCCTCATCTCCCTCTCTTTCCTCTACTTCCTTTCTGTCATAATCTTCCTCCTCATCGACAAGAGAATGGGCAAACGGTTCCCTTTCTAACAACCAAGACAAGCCCTCTTCAGGCCCATAACCTGACGGGAAGACTTCGTCGTAGCCCGCTCCCTTACGAACTAACGACAACTGCTTACTCGCCGCTTCACTATCTCTTGACATCTATTCACCTACAAGTGACAGAGGCATTCTAAGAACCTATTTGATGGGTCTCTCTATAGAAGTAACAACCAACTAAAAAATGGAAATAGAAAAGGAATAAAAAAGAGAAGAGGACTTACAAGGTTAATAAACGAGTCTGTAGAGGTGACGGGATCAGAAAGTAAACGGCAGCAAAAATGACGAAATGACAGCTCTCTCTCTCTCTCTCTCAAGATTTGCAAAGATGAAATAAGGAAAAATGAAAAGAGGTGATGAACTATTTATAGAGTGAAGAGGCATGACAAACAAAGCAACGCTTGTGATTGGAAATGAGGCCAACCAACTCGCCTGGCATTTAATGACACACTTGCCGATAAAACACCTAATTAATGGTCATAAATACTCTAATACTTTGTGGCCCGTCAACCAAAGCTAACGGTACCACAAAGTAGGGTGCAGCTGATAGGGATATTTTAGCCATAAATTTAATACCCTCAAAACATCACGCAAAAAGGTCGTCAGCATCCACATACCCGTCAACTTCACGGAAGAGTTAGGCCAACGACACCATATGGGACAACCCCACAAGGAGACTCGACAGGCATCTCCATAGGCCAACGAGAATGCTAGGACAGAGCAGATGGCTGAAGGCTGTGGAAAGGCCAATGGGGTTAAAGGGGCCGATGAGTCCAGCTTGGCTTAACTTAACCTCCACGGATATCTATGTAAGGAAATTTCTTGTCCTATAGTTAACCCTATTCAAAGGAATCCCTACAAGGAAAGGATCCTGCAAAGTACGTGCATTAATGAGGATCTTCCCTACAAAGAAAGATCTTCTCCACCAAGAAACGAAGGTCAACTCTACACTATTATAAAAACACCAAAACCCTTACAAATTAAGGTACGCATAATTTACCCCAACTCTACCACTCTAGAGTTGTGAAAATTCTCTAACTTAACCTTCGGAGGGTATTTGGCCGGTACCACACCAGTACTCTCTGCAAGGTCTTCTTTGTTTCTATTTCACAGGTTCTGTCCAAAGCACGTGAGGACCGTACGGCTCACTAATGATTTTTGGCATCATCAGTATCCAACAACAAAGGACAATAATCAGAGTTTATAGCACCAAGGTGGTAATACCATAATAGCTTTAGGGAGAATCCTTCTCCAACTCATGCTACCTATGCCCCTATCTAAGAGCAACCACATCAGTGATTGTGAAAATTTGCAAAATACAAAAAGTGCTCAATTTTGCACATTTTAACCCAAAAAACACCCACATTAGTACTTGTAAAAATGCGCAAATATACAAAATTGTTCATGTGCAAATGATATTTTTATTCTTTTTTTCTCTCTCCCCATCAAGTTGCTCTCTCATCTGTCTTCTTCTCACAACAAAGAAAGAAAAAGGTGGGTGGGGCCATGTGGGTAGTGGTTTGTTTGATATAATAAAAAATTAAAGAAATTTTATTATTTAAATAAAATAGATAATAGAATAGATAAACTAATGTGGGTGTTTTGTAAAAGTAAGTGTGTAAAATAGAAAAAGTATGTTTTTTCTTGCAAAATAGACAAGAATTTGGCATGGACTGATGCAGTTGCTCTAACCTCTGTCTAATGCAGCTTTTACCCCATCTTTTATTAATCCATGTGAAAGAGTTTCCATTAAACCCCAAATCAATGGCCCCTAAGTCAAACATCAACTCCTTGAGAAAATTTAGCACTGAAGTTCCATCTCTCCTACCTCCATCTTTTTTTTTTTTTTTTTTTTTTGATCATCTATTACAAGGTTGAAATCCCCTAAGAAAACCCAAGGCTCCTCAATATCCTGTAACAAAGCTCCCAAGTTCTCACAGGCCTTTCTCTTTTTAGTCAAGCAAGGAGGTCCAAAAAACTCAATCTATACCCATTGACATACATCATCATTAATTTTGACAGCCATGGTGTTTTTATTAAAATCAGCTACATCTACATTAAAATTATTTGTCCACATCATGTAAATTCCCCCTGGTCTACCAGCATTACCTACAACTATCTTTTCGGCAGAGCCTTTGGCTTTCATGACCCTTTCCATCTTTTCTTCCCCTACCTTGGTCTCACTTAGAAACAACGCTTAGCCTTCATTTGGGAGGAAGGAATGGAATGGAATGAAAAAAATATTTTTAGAATATTCTTCTCTTCCCTTATTTTGGAGTTTTAATGGATGGAATGAAAAATTCATTCTCTTGTTTGAGAGTTTAGGTGAAAGGGAATGGAAGAGCTAAGAAGAACCCTTATTCCTCCATTTTCCCTTAAAACCTCAAATTTTTGTTCCCCTTAAAATTAGGAGGAATGGGGGGGAATGGATTTAGGTTTAATGAAAATTTTGTTAAAACTCCTGAAATACCCCTTCAATCTTAGCCCTTTTTACACATCACAGCAGCTCTTTTTCTCAACCAACCGTTAAAAATAAAATTTTTAAAAAATTATTATTTAAAAAAAAAAAAAAAAAAAGGCTACTATCATTCTTGCACTCAAGGATGGACCCAGGAGGGGGCCTAAGGGGCCTGGGCCCCCCTAGGTTCAATTTTTTTATTTTATATATATATATATATATATATATATATATATATATATAGTTATAATATATTTCATTTATGTAATTGGGCACCTTCAAAAACCTTAGGCGCTCTTTCTCCTCAATAAGCCTAACTAGCCTCACCCAACTAGCAACTATTCAATCCAAAAATTTAACAAAAAAATAAAAACATTCACAATAGTGATTGTATTTTAGCCAAAAAACAAAAAAGAAAAACAAAACTATTTTACTACCAAAGAACCAAAAAATTATGTGTTATTGGAGAAGCTAAAGCTAAATTTTTTGCAATTAAAATAAATTGGTATAAATATCAGTTGACTGTAGCAAGTTGTTAAAATTAAAATACAATATTTTATTAAAATTATATCACTTCCTTCAATTAAAAAACTCAAATTCTCTTGCTTCCTATATTATTTTAAAGAGTTGTTTATATTATTTTAAATGAAGTGATAAAAAAACATTTTGATATTTGGTGTATTGTAAAGTGATGTTGTAAAAACTAAAATTTTTAGTATCACTACTATGAATGCTCTAATTATTTTTTTTTAAATCCTAGCCAGCCTAGTATTGAAAAAAAAAAAAAAAACATTATTTTGTTTTGGTTTTTGTTTTTGTAGGTAAATGATTGTATCTTAATGTATTTAGAAATAATGATTTTGAGTATTTATAATTTTTTAATACTATATAGATGTCTATTTGGAGTTTTTTTTTTTTTTTTTACTCCAGACCCCCTCTAGCTTAAAATCCTAGATCGTCCCTACTTGCACTCTACTGCTCATGTTGCTACTGCTGTTCTCTTCGTTGCTACTGCTACTTGCACTTTAGTGTATGCTTTTTTACATCAAGTGATCATAAGTGGTAAAGTTAATGGAACTTTTACCTCTAAGGCATAAGATGACATAGTGTGCCTTTGGATGTAAATGAAAAATTAAAATTATTTCACTATTTAACTTATTTTTACTACTATTTATGGGCCCCACCGTACTTTTTGGCACTATCTATGGACCCCACTGTACTATTTCAACTAACTTTTACCTTTAGTTACAGTACTTTCAGCAATAAATTTTCAGTTTCAACAAAATAAGCAATATCCAAACACACCTATAGTGAAAGAGTTGGTCGAAAAAATTTCACATGGAGATTAACAAGGATAAGGTGAAAAATCGACAAAAGACGTTGAAAAAGAATTTCCATGAATGCTATGACATATTTAAAGATGGATTGAGTGGTTTTGGATGGAATAATTCTTTAAATACATGGACAGCTGAACCAGAAGTTTGAGAGCCACTCATAGCGGTAAATTACCATTTTTTATGAGTTTAATTTTGTATTACATAATTATATATTTGTTGTATTACCATTTATCTTAGTTTGTAATGGTCTAAACGTGCGGCCAAGAAGTGTATGACAACACCTATGCTTAACTACTCTAAGATGGCATAACTTTGGGCTAAAAATAGAGCAAAAGGTAATTATGCTGAAACTACAAAGGAGAAATGCGCTAGATATGCTACATTGACTACTATTGATGATATTGGTATTATGGTATCCCAAAATGAAGTTTTGTATTTCTATCAAGCCAGCCATTTACGTATTTCTATAATTCAATATTGCTAGTTTTGTTTGTTTGCTACTTTTCTAGTATTGATATGTCATATTGCTACTTATGTTTGTCTATTTGTTTGCTAGTATATTTCTATTATTCGATATGCTACGTATTTGTCATACTGCAAAGTGCACCGCAATGAACTTTGATAAAACTGTTCTATACTTCCGTTAAAATATTTGATATTGCTACGTTATGTTTCAATTACTTAGACCTAAATGTTATTCAAGTTTCTCTTTTCAGTTTGATATTGCTCTCTATCTTTTGATAATTAATATTAATATCTACACAATATTTTATATGTGTTTTTTGTCCTATTAATTATAGCATGAGCAAGATATCAAAGAAGTACAATGGAATAGTGCTATGGATGATGCTTTAATGGATGTTTTTTTACGTCAAGTAATCATAAGTGGTAGAGTTAATGGAACTTTTACCTCTAAGACATATGATGACATAGTGAAAGAGTTGGTCGAAAAAATTTCACATGGAGATTAATAAGGATAAGGTGAAAAATCGACAAAAGACATTGAAAAAAATTTCCATGAATGCTATGACATATTTAAAGATGGATTGAGTGGTTTTGGATGAAATGATTCTTTAAATATATGGATAGTTGAACCAGAAGTTTGGAAACCACTCATAGCGGTAAATTACCATTTTTTGTGAGTTTAATTTTGTATTACATAATTATATATTTGTTGTATTACCATTTATCTTAGTTTGTAACGGTCTAAACGTGCAGCCAAGAAGTGTATGACAACACCTACGCTTAACTACTCTAAGATGGCACAACTTTAGGCTAAAGATAGAGTAAAAGGTGATCATGCTGAAACTACAAAGGAGAAATGTGCTAGATATGCTACATTGACCTCTACTGATGAGATTGGTATTATGGTATCCCAAAATGAAGTTTCTTTGGAGAACTTTGAAATTGAAGATGATCAGAGGTCATTGGAAATTAATGTTGTATGTTCTTGAGTGTCATCACAAAATGCAATGTCTTCTAAAAGCAAGAAAAGTAGAGTGGCAAAAGATGATGAACTTGGGAATGTAATTTCCCAATCATTTGATAATGTATCAATGGCAATTGATAGGGCGGTTGAGGTTATGGCAAAGTGCTTTTTAGTCATAGGGAGCAAAAGTTCACACAACTTTGGGTGTAGTGGACCTGAATCCAATTTCAAAGACTGAGGCCTACATGATTTTGATGGAAAATCCAATGTATAAGGAGATGTTCTTTGGTTGCCCAGATCATGAGCGCAAATGTGTCCTATTGACACTGATGTCTAGGCCTAAAAATTAAAAACTGTGGGATTTCTTGGCCAACTTTAGATTAGCTTTATTTTGTTATTTTTTTTTTGTTTTGGCAAGACTCATTATAGGAGTTTTCTAAAAGTTTTTTTTTTTTTTTTTTTTTTTTTTTGCATTTTTAGACAATGTTTATTTTGGTGACAATAAATATGTGATGCGTGAATTGCTTTACAATATGGAAATATACATAACTTGCTTTACACCTATTTGTAGTTAAATATTATTATTTTTTTTTGAATTTTGAAAGCAAATAAGGAGCAAATTCACATGGAGTCTAAACTAGAATCATTTTTTACGTTTTTTAAAATGAGAGGTATAACAGTAATGTTATTATAAAATAATTCAATTTCATTCCTTCCAATGTCACTTTCAAACAATGTTACTTAACACTTCATTCCATTTTATTCCTTTCCATTTCTTTATTTTAAAACATCCAAACAAGATTTTTTAATTTCATTTCATTCCATTCCTTTCCCTTCCCTACTTAAATACATTTCATTCCATTCCATTCATTTAATGACTTTCCATTCCATTCATTTCCATTCCCTTATTAACTCCCAAACAAAACCTTAAGGTCTATGCCTCTTGAAAAAGACCTCAAGGAAGCAAACTATTGAGGTGTTGCAAATGCCAAAATAATTCCAGCCAATGCACTTCATGGAGAGGAAAATAATTACCCACAAAACACAAAACCACATTAACCAACCAATACTCACTACGAGTCACAAACTACAACCAAATACACATGAACTCAAAGAAATCAAAACTTCAACCAACAACTCCACATCAACTAAATCAATTGCCCATCCACTCAGATCTTCCAAACAGAGCACAATAAATCAATACCACGTAAGTTCAAATAGTGCAGGCCAAATGAGAAGCCCATAGGCCGATGCTAGGAGTAGGTAGATGTCGAGGCACCACATGAGCCACGTGTTGTCCGCCACAATCGCGGCAGCAACGTCTTTGCGGTTATGACTACAACCCGGACTTACATCATAATTCAGAAAATCACATGACTAGACAAGATATAGTTGTATACATACCATTCATTGAATGCTTGTTGTAACAAGCAGCATTACCAAACCACAGATTCAAAACAAATCGCACAAGCCCACTAGGAGCTATCAGATCACTAGAAGAAGGGACTCTGTGAGAGATTGAAGTGCCACTGACTCGCAACCGCCAACGGTAACTACTAAAAAGACCCACACAAGGCAAGCAAACCTACAAAAGCCGAGGAACCACAAACAGTGGCACAATGCGTGCTACTCGCCACGATCGCGGCAACGATGTCTCCATAGGCATGACTACAACCCGACCTTACATAATAATGCAGAAAAATCCAAAATCACATGACTATACAAGATATAGTTGTATACATACCATTCATTGAATGCTTGTTGTAACAGGTAGCATTACCAAACCACAGATTCTAAACAAATCTCTCAAGCCCACTAAGAGCTATCAAATCTCCATAAGAAGGGACTCTGCAAGAGATTGAGTTGCACTGGCTCGCAAATGTCAACGAAAACTACCAGAAAGACCCACACAGAGTAGGCAAACCCACAAAGGACAAGGATAAACCACAAATAATGGCACGATGCATGTTGTCCGCCACAATCGCGGCAACGATGTCTCCGTAGGCATGACTACAGCTCGGTCTTACATCATAATATAGAACAATCACAAAATCACATGACTACAAAAGATATAGTTGTATACATACCATTCATTGAATGCTTGTTGTAACGGGCAGCATCACCAAACCACAGACTCGAAATAAATCTCATAAGCCCACTAGGAGCTATCAGATCACCATAAGAAGGGACTACAAAAGAATAAGCAGCCATTGACTCGCAACTGCCAACAGCAACTACTAGAAAGACCCACACGAGGCAAGCAAACCCACAAAGAGTGAGGAGAAACCAAAATAATGGCAGTGTTAGACCCACACAAGGGTAGAAAGAAACCCACACAAGTGTAGAAAAAGACCCACGACGAGTAGAGACAAGTCCTCGTATTAGAAACTATTGATTGATGTCAAGGGTGTTGTGTACATGAATGATTCTTTCTTTTTATTTTTCTTTTTTAATTAAAGCCACTGAAAAGAAATAATTTCTAAAGCCATGTGACAAATCTAATGTAGCATCAATTACCTCATCCCCTGCTTCCAACAATTCTCGTATTTAAGCAAACATTCACCCTACGTTGCCAGCTTGGAATTCATGAAAGATGAATAACAAATCACTGGTGCAATATGTAAACTCTTATCCCATTTTTATATACAAAACCATGGGGGGAGGGAAATAAACACCAAAAGCAAACTACTTTACCTTTATATTTCTTACTTGATGAGGACAGCCAGCAGGAATGAAGACAGCATCTCCAAGATTTTGGACAAATGTCCACGGTTCAATTCCTATATTATAGCATAGAAGCATAAAAGTATGCCCAAGAACAATCGGTCATCTTATGACAAAAAGGAATACAGCATTCAATCCAACTAGCGCCATTACTATATAAAAAACTGACCATATTCCTCCTTGAGCTTTCTTTTGTGCTCCAAAGTAAGATAAAATGTTTGATCGTGTATAGGGTGAACAACCTATACAACCAAAAGATATGATAAATACAACAGAACTGTGCCAAGTATTAACAAGTAAAAAACACACACACACACACAAACACACTTGTATATAATATATATCAAATAAGTTCACTGACTTAAACACCAGCAATTATGCAGGTTATAAACCACAGTTGATGAATTGAACATGCTATATTTCCAATCAAAGAGTACTTCATTCACCTTGCTTTGCCCAGCTGGTACAAAGCTGGTCAGGCCTATATCCTGCATTTTGTTACCCAATTTGGATTTCCCATGATTCTCTTCATAAAACAGGATAAGAGAAATTTTAAAATTATCAAGACTTTTTAGGAATAAAGCTAAGATAAATACGTGTTTCAAAGAGGAGAGCAGTAGGCATTTCAAGATGACTAGGTTTAAATCTTAACTATCACATCTTAATTACTAAAACAACTTTGCCAGACACTTAGTAATTTTATTCCATAAGGTTGTTTGAATCAGTAAAAGGAACAGAGAAATAACTTCACTTCCACTAGTGCCTAAGCTGTGTCACATTGATTGACCAAAAGAAGATAGTACTCTTTTAAGTAATTTATCACCACCATTATAAACCGAGTATAATGATAATAGTTAAGCAACAAAAAGAAAAATTTTGTATCTAATTGAAATTAAGAGACAATTACCCGCTGTAATGGACAACAATGGATGTGCCTAAATTCCCTGAAGTGCTTCTTAAGATATTCCTGCAGCTTCGGAACATCTTGTCTCCGGAAAATGTCCCAGACGGCACCACCCCGAGAAGCTTCTAACCTGTCCAACTTATTTCCAGAAATTGTAGTATCACTCCCACCACTTTTTTCTTGATCCATTTTTGCCACTTCATTCTTTTCCAGTTCTGATCCACTTGAGAAGTCTTTCCCATTCAACCTTGACTCACCACTATTACCATTAAGTTCAACAACAGGATCAGCCAGTTCAACAGTTATACCAGTATTTTGATCCCCAGATCCATTACTAATATTTTTATCATCAGCAGTAACTTTACAAGACTCAATAACAGAAATGTTATTCTTAACTTTTTCATCCACAGCTTGAAAATCTCCAAATAATTCCCTTCGGTCTTGCTCTAAGTGCCTCTTTTTCAATATTTCTATACTCTCAAGGTTCTTCTTTTCAAGTGGCACTTCAGCAGTGTGAGTCAAAATATTCACCTAATTCAGTGAATTAAAAATAAATAATATTAGAGCATCAAACAGAAGTTAAGTGTCAGCTATATTTCAATCCCTTGTATGTGCATCAAAGGAGTCACATACAAATTACAATTAAAGATATATGCAAGGATTAACAGCAATAAGATTGGGAACCAGTCTAATATGTCCCAAAAGTTAATCACATACTAATATTCAAACAAAACAAGATGAAGGAAATAAGATAATTTGATTTCAGTTATCATAGTGGAATTCTAAAACAATGGCAGCTACTTCCTAAGCACGTTACCTACCACAGAGCAACAGTGCAAAAAATTGATTACAAAATTTAGCATAATAAAAATACAGGCAGTACAGTACGGGGCATACAAAAATCCAACCCCATCGACCCAAACCGGCTGCCAGTGATGACCACCGAAAGTGTCCACTCCAGTGATCAGGAAAAAAAAAAAATGCACACCGAAGGCACTGCGGTGCAGTGATCAATTGAGATTTAAAAATAGAAAAAGCAAATGGCTTAAAAAACACCGTTGTATAAGTTTATAACCTAAATACCCTCAGCCTCTCTAGTCTATATCAGTTCATTTCTCACTCTCTCTCTCTCTCAACAGCATCTCTCCCTCAATCCCTCACTCTCCTCTCATTCTCTCACCTCTCAAGCCCTCAATGTCTCAGTTAATCTCACTGGCTCAAATCTATAAAATGTGTGATTAGCAGTTATTGACAGCGTGTTTACAACATGCCAATCCTGACCCAACTCATCTGGCCCTCACACTTCAACCTATATAAACTCAGATAGGCATTTTTCATGCAGTACCTCAACCAAACAGAAGTTTTCCATTGGAAAACCAAAAAAAAAAAAAAAAAGTGCTTAGCATGAGTTGCAACATGACCATACATACCGCATCAGACATGTCGCAATGAAGTTTGGTGACAGAGTCCCCACGGCCAAGCTCCTGAGCAATTCCATATGCAATATATGTCTTGGGACCCATATCTGGCTTGAGAGATTGCTCGGGCAACTGGACAGCAATGTTTAGAACGCCCTTGCGTGGATGTGTATATTCCTTAAACGGCAAGCAACAGATAAACTCAGCACCATGACGTGGCAAGCGTTCCTCAAATAATGTAGATGGAGGCCAATCTTTTAGTTTCAGTATCACAGGCCACAAAAGACGATCAAACCGACCCTCTGTATACCCAGTAAAAAACTCATGGATATTGACATCAGCCTGCATTTCATCACAATAGTTAGTATCACAAAGCAAACTCATCAAGGACCATTTCCGTATCATTTTATTATATCAGAGTAGACAAGTGGGAATTTTAACAAACAAATCCAAAAACACTTTAAAAGCTAGAAGGAAAAGGTGAAAAAACAACTATGAATATAACAAAAAAAACATACATATTAACAACCATCAGAGTGAATAAAGAACCACCACAAAATGGTGGACCTAAAATTTTTAATAAGACTTTTTTATATACCAATTTCAGAATGAAAGGTAAAGATAAGAAGGCAGTCCTAGGCAGTCATCTCCCCTAAAAATCAATTAGAGGGAGTACATACAGCTGCTAATTCTCAAGTGTAGAGTATTTAATGCACCCATTGTCTGTAAATGATCTGGAACGCTAATCAACAAGTTGAAAGACAGCATCTGCCTTTTTTTTCTAACTTAGATTGAATAAGATAACCATACTAAACTCTGTGCTGGTTTTTCCGCATCAAAAAAGTATTATCAGTACTTACCAAAAGGCTGGAAATCAAATTACTGAGTGCAGAACTAAAATAAATCTTCCTAATAACAAAAGAATTGGAAAATTCCTAGAAAGAAAACCTTTCATTTAAAGAATTTTCAAAGACAGTCTCATTAAAAATAATAAAGTACAATAAATTAAGCACAAACATCAATACATTAATGCTAAACAATTAAATGCCAAAAGGAAAGAATAATTAACACAAATAGAAAAGGATAAAATAAACTAACCTCACAAGAATCCAAGCAATCAATGGCCTTAACTTCCAACAATCTATCATGTTTGAGATGTTTCATTTGACGGACTGCACGCCACATGACAAATGGCTCCCAGCTTAAACCAGATGCAGATTCAAGCGCATCACTCACAATCACAGGCTCAGCTCTAGTCCAATGCCACTGGAAATGCTTCAAATCCTCATGTTGTATATCTTGGGCCCTCAGGCAATACAAATAGTTGTCATCAGAACCTTCTCGAGAAGCCGCTTTCCGTAACTTATTATTGCTTAAGTCCACTTCACCAACTGATTTGAAACACGGACAAAATTGTGAATGAGCAACAGCCACATCCATTAAGTTGTAAGTTTTGGCAATTTCTTCCGCTTTTTTCACCAACTCTAAAACCGAATTTTCTGAGAACATACTTTTCTTCTTCTTTTTGTTGATGAGTTTGAGAACATACATTTCAACTCTAGAATACCAAGACCACAACCACCCATGTCTTCAGGGGGGCAAGGAATGGTAGAATCTTCATTTGCTTTCCATTCAGATTTTGACTTTATATTATCCATTGAGCTAGTCTCAGTAGGTAATTTCACTTTTTGCCCCATTCCACCATGCAAATAGTCCAATCCATGGTCAATATACTCAATAACCACTTCCTCCTCACCTCCCTGCAGATGTCCATCACGAATCTCCCGGCAGCAGGTAAGGCAGATATCAAACGAACATCTATGACAGCTTCGGTGAAAATCAAAAATAGAAGTTTTGCAGATATCACTGCAAAAGCAAGAGATAACATATAAATGTTCATAAAACAATGTTAACATTAGAAACAGAGAGTTTCTGGAAAAGACCTTACCAGTACACACGCTCATTAATAGGGCAATCTGCCTTTTCAATCTTTAACTCTGGAAGTAATAACCCTATCAAATGAACATCCATACAACCAAATCAAAAGATTACATCAGAACAATATTTTTTAATTAAGAGAACTAGTTTTTAATGATGAGGAATAATCAAAGTTAAGATTAAATTAAAGAAAGGAAACTGTAGGTTATAAAGTTCAGCAATTGCACAAGTCAAAACTACATCAGGCAGTGAAATTAACTTTTTTTTTGGCCTCTAACAATTATGAGACATCTTCCAATCCACACAAATAAAGAAATCTGCCACGCCAAAGACTAAATAACAGAAGATGAAACAAAGATGATTTTCTAAGCTTATTTGACACAGTAAAAGAAAATACCCTGTCTTTTAGCCTCTAATTCCTTCTCAACCATTTGCTCTTCACTAATCCGTTGCAAAAATGGAAGAAGTATTTGTAGCATATACTTATAGTGCTCAAACTCCTCATCTTCACTAATATCCAAGTCTAAGTTTTTCAAATTCTGCAATAACTCATAAATAACTTGTCAAACTTCTCATACATAATCTAAAGACATTAAAGGGAATACCAATGATTCATGAGATGTAGGAAAAGGAGAAACTGACTTTTACAGGTACATCCAAACGCAAGCATGCTTTGCAATTGCAATTTCCACGGCATACTGGACAAGCCTCCGCAATGTAATCCTCCTCAATATTAGGATACCTACAGAACGCAACACAAATACTTCATATAAATTTCCAAAACAATAAATGCAATAAAACAAGCAAAAGCCCCTATTTTTAAACTTTCATTTTATAGCTTCAAATATTTGCAATGTTCATATTTTTAATTCCAAGTGCCAAGTCAAACATAAGCAACCGTACCAATTCCAATATAGTTCCAAAACAAAGCTTCCATACAATAAATATTTCTTTTAGGCTACATTACAAATTACACCCTTTAACATAACATAATTTTCATTTGGTCGTTTTATCTAGCTCCATCCAATCCCACTGTTAATTATAATATTTTTGAACCTCCAAAACAAATGTAAATTTTACAGGACAAATTGAATGGAAGCAGAAAGAAGACCTACGTTATAAACAAAAAGGAAGTTAAACTGTTAAAAAGATTCAAATGGGGGAAAATGAAACTTAAGAGACTGAATTGAAAATAAATCAAAGTTAAGTGGGTGTAATTTATAATCTCACCTTTTGTTATATAAAAATTGACAACTGAAGAAACAGAAGAATTAAAACAAAACAAAATTAAATTGTTTTTCTGGTAACTTGGAGCTACAGTGTTTTCAGTTTCAGTTTTCAATTTCAGCAAAAATAAGCTCAAGTCTGATCATCACAACACATAGAAAATTGTCAGTGACAAAATCAACTTTTTCAACTTTATGCTATTGATTGAATCTTGATTTACTTTTAAATAGCATGCCTTCATTTCATTGGGGGTATTTACTACCTGATTTTTAAGTCTTTAAAACCAGTACGCTATTTTCATGGACAGAGTCCATGCTATGAATTATGGTCCAAACCAACCAGTGTATGAAAATCATGCAACTCAGTTTATGCAACACACTCCATAGATATTCTTTCACTTTTCAGATCAATTATTAATTGCATTTTTAGGCCTCAAGTGAACCAAAAAACACGGCACACACAAGGGTTGAAAGTAACTCACACCCTGTAACCGTTTTTGGAGGGTAAGTTACACACACCCAGCAGGTGTTCAACCCACAGCATAATCCTCCAACTAGCTCTTGCAAAGGAGGAGATACCATTTGAGCTAGAGTTCGTTGGCAACCCACATCCTACAACTATAGAAATCATTATAAAAAGTGACCTTATTCTCTTCATTTCAGAGTTAAGACTCTGTTTTTCAAATTTGACAGTGCAATAAGTATCATGTTATTTAAAAATTTTAATGACGACATTAATACACTTTTAGACTTGTTAAGAGTAATGACTTAAGTGATGAAATTCTCCCAATATAATTTCACAAACACCAATTAAATAACAGATCAGAAGCATTAAATGAAAGGCTAAGTATGTCATCAGAAAACTAAATGCCAAATACAACTTGGCATAGAAAGAAACTAACTTAACACAAAAGGAAAATAAAAGAAACCCATACCAATTATCTAAGCAAGGTTTACAATAACGCTTTCTCTTACACTTCTTGCACCGAATAACCCTGCCTTTGTCATTCCTCTGACATTGATGGCACATCAAAGACACCTCTTCAATCCACTGATCAACAACCACAATTCAAATCAGTGATACACTACTAAACAATTACTACTGCTACACAAAGATTCAAATAAAGATGTTACCTTTGGATCATGCTTATTGATCTTTTCAACAGTTTCCGGGTTTTGATTTTTAGTTCTCTTTGCTCTCAATGAATAATCAGCACTCCTTTCAGCAGATTCTTCATTCCCCTTCTCTTCCTCTGCAGCCAAATCATTCCTCACTCCGCGCTTCCCCTTCGGCTTCTCCAATCCATCATTTTCCTCAGCAGTTTTTTCAATCTTGTTAGCATTGGTTTGCTCCTTCCTTCCACGCTTATTCTTCACCAGAGAATCATCATTATCAACTGCAAAACTAACCTTCTTAATCCCGCCATTTCTCAACCTACTTTTCACTCTCTCAATCTCTTCCTCCTCCTTGACAGAACCATTCAAGACCTCTTCTTTCTTTTCTTCCTCGCCTTCATCGTTCAAAACGCCACCATTTTGCTCCTTGTGCTGCTCATGATTTTTCAAAACTTCTTCCTTTCCTTCCTCCACAACCTTAGGTTTCCTTCCGCGATGCTGTTTCACATTCACAACCTCTTCCTTCTTTTCTTCCGAAACTACTTGGTTGTTATCTTCGTTTCCCTCCTTCTGCTGATTGGCCAAAACAGGATGATTTTCCTTTTCCTCAGTGGAATCCGGCTTTCCGTTCTCCTTCACCTCTTTAGGTTTCCTTCCACGACGCCGTTTCACAATCACAGCCTCTTCCTCCTCAGCAGAGTCTCGCTTTCCTTCCACCTTAGGCTGCCTTCTGCGACGCCGTTTCACATTCACAACAGCCTCTTCTTTCCTCTCTTCTTTCTGCTCATCAGCCAAAACAGCATGATTATAGACAAAACAGAAACCCATCTCAATTATAGACAAATTTAGGTTCTTACCATTAAGGCCATCAAGTCAGACTGCAACCTGTTTCATAAGACAATAACAAAGGAAACAGCATTAGAAACTCGGCAAACCCCATATATAAAATAAATAAATAAAAGCCAATTCAAACATTCAAGTTTTCAAAATCTATATTCTCAGAGATTCAAAAATAAATAAAAAGCCAATACCCTAAAAAAAAAAACCATCTAGCTTTCTAAGTAACCCTTTTACATACAAACTCAGAAACAAAAACCCAACACAAGAATACAATAGACAAACCCAGACCCCAAAACAACCCATTTATCCTCTAAGAAACCTTTCAAAAAACAGCTTGCCTACATACATTCAATAATCATTAGAACAGAGTCATGTATTAAATAGACATAAAAAATAGACAAACCCAAATCTACCTTTTGAGAACAGAGCCTTGTATTAAATAAAATAAATAAATAATAAATAATAAAAATAAAACCCTTCTTTCTAGTTATTCCTTTCTGGAGGAAGAAAGAAAGAAAGAAAAAAAGAGAGAGAGAGAGAGAGAGAGAGAGAGAGAGAGAGAGAAGAGGAAAGGAAAAAGAACCCCAATCGTCTGACTGTGGCGGTAGGTGGTGACAGCCTTCTGAACCGGTGAAGAAGAAAGAGAAGAAGCAGCGGAGGAAGAAAGAAAGAGAGCGAAAAGAAAACTAATGGGCGGGCTTTGCTTGTGTTTTTTGAATTTAAAATAAAAGACATTTCCAAAATAAAAACTAATTGGCGGAATTGGCGGATACCATTTAATTGGCGAAATTAGCTTGATTAATTGAAAATAAAATAAAAAATACAAAAGAAAAAGTGGACATTTCCCCCATTTTTTTTGAAAATAACACTAAAAGTTAAACTATTTTGTTAGTTAGTACAGTTTTGAAACTATTTGAGTATCTAACAACTCAAGACCAAAGGACTCAATTTTTGAGTAATAAATTGAGTATAACTTACTCGATTGTCCCATTGTGCAACAGCTAAGGTGGATACTTGGTCTACGTAGGCATCAAACTCAAGTCAAAATGAACTTGATTTCTGTCATATATAAATCAAGCTCGTAGGACTCGATTTAGTTTTGTTTCCTTTTGCTTCAAGAACTGGAGACGAACTTTCTTGTTCTTCCAAGCCCTAAAAACCCATGAAAAAAACCAAATACAAAACACAAAACAAATACCTAATTAGATCAGATCTTCTCTAGACTCCAATGTGTTCTTCTCCTCCACTAAAGCGACAACGACATCACCAAAGCGGTGGCAAGAAACCACACCCACATTAAGTCCGATCTGATTTCCCTCACCTGAGGCCTTCATTGCCATCGCCTAAAGCTTTTGCTGCTTGGGTTGCTTCGTTATTGCTTCTCTGGTGCTTTGTCGTTGAGTATCAGGTGGTAAGAATTGTTGGGTACCGAAATCGAGCCTTATAGACTCGATTTCAATTTAAAAGAATCAACTCTGTAAGGCTCGATTTTCATGCCTACATGGACCAATTTCCACATTAGCTGCGGCATGATATTGAAATCGAGTTCAGTGTACTCGATTTAGCATTCCAAAATCAAGGAGGATATTTGGAGACTAGTATAGTGAGGGGATAGAAGTGGAACTCGAGTTGGCAACGTAGGGTGAATGTTTGTTTCTCTCCCTATGGAATTTTTATCCATGTCAGCTGTGTCAAAACTCTAGAACTCAAGTTTTTAAAACTCAATTTGCTATTGAACTCGAGTTTTAAAAACTCGAGATGTTAGTTTTCCACTTTCTTTCGCAACTTGTCAACTAACAAAATTCTTCTAATAATAAAATTAAATGAAAAAAAAATTCCCAAAATCGAGTCTAACAAACTTGAGATGCCAGTTTCCTAAATAATTTGAAAACGATGCTAACTAACGAATATGTTTGAAAAATGATGTTATTTTGAAAAAAAATCCAACATTTCCCCAAAACAAGTTTTGTATTTTTCCAAAAAAGAAAGACATTTCCAAAATAAACGTGACAAATTTTCAATCATTTTTTGAAAGTTTTTTATTTTCTTTATATATTTGTCATCATCTTTATGCTATTTGAATTTAAACTAAATTGTGTCTTTGAGGTGACATACCTTATACTTTAAATGGACTTGAAACCACTTCTTTTGCTTTTAGGATTGTTAAGTCTAACCCATCATGAGGGAAATTGACATCATTAATATATTTGCGTTATCCAAATGACCAAAATGTTTTCACTTAATTTTATGAGAACATTATCAAATTAGTCTTCCACATTGCTTAAAGTCAAATTTTAAAAAATATAAAATTACTATTTCACCAAGTCTCTCTATGAGACAATGCCCAAATCGTTACGCCTTTTTTTATAATTTAAATTTCATAAAAAGAAGGAATTTCTTATAGCTAATAATAAATATAAAATAAGATAATTATTTATAATATATATATATATATATATATATATATATATATATATTTTTTTTTTTTTTCTATTTCTATTAACTATATAAAAAGAGCCAATAGCTCATGAATAGTGCTTTGGTTTATTCAATCGTTGAGCTGCTTTTTTTTTTTTTTTTTTAAGTACGCCAATTTTTTGAGCTTTGCTTGTGCTTCTCTGTTTTTTTTTTTCTTTTTTAATTTAAAAATCTTTATATGTTTACTTTGTAAACTTATGTTGTAGATATAAAAAGTGACAAATATTATACATATTTGCAAAAAAAAAAAAAAAAAGTAAATCTATATATAAAAAGCGTGAATGAGAAAAGCTATAGTAGGTTCGCTATTATAGTTTTGGTTTGTTCAATTTTCACTATTTTGCTAGAAAATTTTTTTTTTTTTTTTTTTGGGTGAATGTGTAAAGCTACAGTAGATTTGCTACATTATTTTTGGTTTGTCAAATTCACACTATTTCACATTGTAATAAAATATTAACACAACAAATTGGCACAATATTTTCACAATTGTTGATGTGTTAATTCCTTATAGGTTAAAAAAAATTTTAAAAAAAATATCATACTGGAACCAACCACAACTAAAAATAAAAGGTATTGTGAAAAAAGAAGTACTAATTTAGACTTACCAATGAAGCTACTTTTTTGCCCACCTATAACAATTTACTACTTATGATTTGTTGTGAAAATGTCATGGACATAATATTTTTTTTATGAAAATGTTGACATCCTGTTATTGTCACAATATTTTCAAAATTGCTTAGCTGTCAATTCTTTACAAGTCAAAATAAAATATAGCAAAATTATAAAGATATTATGAAAATGTTGTGCCATTCTGTTGTGTTTTTAGAAATTTTTTGTTGGTTTAGTTGGCTTTGTTAAGCCAAAATTCACTATTTCACATACAATTTTCTTAGGTTGACTTTTTGTATTTTTTTTCTTTGTGCACCATTTTGAGTAAAAACACATAACTTTATACACAAAAACTTAGGATAAAAACACTTTTCATCCTTTATGTTTGAGGTAGTTTACAATTCCTCCTTAAACTTTAAAATCAGACAATATTTCCCTTAATATTTTGGAAATGAGCAAATATGTCATATTGTTGTTCTCTCAGTTAAACCCTAATGAAAACTTATGATTCTTAAAATATTTTATTGTGTGATTTCTAAAATACTTTCACTAAATTTTAACATCCCAAAAATTTTTGTGGGGTCAAAGAACTCAGCAACCCCAGACCACTTCATACAAAGCCCAAGGCCCATTAATAGGGAAATGACCCCTGAATAGTACTACCTTGGGTGCTGCAACTCATAGAAAGTTGGGGAAGGCAGTAGATGGGACAAGCACTCGAGTAGCGACTTGCATGATCAACAAATGGAGGGCCAAGATCAACGAGAATGAGGTATACAATGTAAAAAGCCCTCTAGGAAAGGGGGATCGAAAAATTATAGGAAGGGAAGACGGTTACATTTTGTCCCATTCTAGAAAACTTTTTTAAGTAAGTACTGAATAAGTAATAAGAACAACCAGTCCTCAGATCAAGCCCGAGGACAAAGTTTCATGCTTCTCCCCACGCATTTATCATTCAATTTGCTTACAATCATGTCCAGTTGTTGTAATCCTCACTAAATCCCAGTTCTTGAATCCACTCTCTACAAATTCATTGTATTGGACTAGTTGGGCCTGAGTTACTCACATAACAGTAGAAGTGCTCAACTCGGTCCCTACAATTTTCTTCATGTATTTTGAGTTTTAGACAGTAGTAATTCTTGGAAAGTTGAAATGATGATATAAGGTGTTTTATTTGTTATCTAAAGAACATTGATTCTTGAGATTTAAATATTTGAAACTTATAATTTATCTAATGGAAAATTTTATGACACGTGCAATTTTTTATCTTTTTTTTTTTTCTTAGCAAAACTCAATTGTTTATTATTGGAATATTATGACATTCATTATCATTCTTAAAAGTTTTGAGTAAGTGGATATATTGCTTTTAGCAAATAGGAACTAAAAAACTATTATAGTAAAATAGATATTTATATGTTAAATAACTACCTTAACTTTGTGGTTGGTCAAAATTCTTATATGAATGTAATTAACTTTTTATGACCTAATTATCAAAATTCTTAAAATTAATGTTTCTTTTGATTAATGTAAATCTCTATATATTTTAAAAATCAAATGATTTATATTTTTGTTTTGTGATACAAGTAAAATCTAGAATTGACCTTAATCACTACTATTTTTTCACAATAAGCAAATGCAAGCACGTGCTGCCCAACTAGTATATATATATATATATATATATATATATATATATATATATATATATGTATGTATATATATTAGATGTCCAGTCTACTGTTGTGCCTCAAAGCATTTCAGAAAAAACAGCTAGCTTTAGGTTTGAGTGACATTTCACCGCTAACTACAACTTCATCCACTAGAGAAATGAGAACTAATTTGCATTGAAGTTTTCTTTAAGTACAAACCTAAAAAGAGATCTCGCTTGATCTATTGATAATAAATACTTCTAATGTTAAAATCTAACTTACTATTCTAACCAAGGGTGATATTTCTAGCATCTCACCCTTTCGTTTTCTCGTTGAGTCTATGATTTTCGAGGATCAAGTCTTCCTTAAAGCCTTGGGGAGTGATTTGCAATTGCATTCTCTTGACTATAGTAGCATTAGGGTTATGAACCCATGATGCAAGCATGTTTTTTAAACTTGTACGATCAAATAATCAGTTTGTACTCCATTTTTTGGTTTTTACTAATTTTGAGGAACTTTATCGGACTGGACTAGTGCCTAGTTCTCGGTTGAATTGGTTTAACTGGCTAGTCTGGTTCGATTTTTAAAACAATGGGTTCAAGTCTTGCCATGCATGAGAATGATGAGAGGCTATTCTAGATGGCCACTAGTCCAACAATTGTGATCAAATTATCTACTAGTAATGTTAAAAGGCGAAAATTGAGTAATGCTATAAACGCAAACTATTTTTACAAATTGTTGACTTGACAAATTCTTATTGGTTTTCATTTTGGCCCACTACTAACATTTTTTTTTTTTACGTATCAATAACTACTTACTATATCAACAGTTTGTAAAATAGTTTATGGTTTTAGCATTTTCCAAACCATTATACTACATTTTTATTACTTGTTGAAGTTGTAAATTCTTACTGATTCTTATTTTGGGTTTATTACTAATATCATGATCACTTTTTTACTTAGTAACAATCACCCACCTCAGTAATATATATTTTGTCTTTAGCATTTTCCAATTCTCTACCGTGTAAGGTCCCTTTTACTCACATATATAAAATAAACTGATTGGTAGAAATTGTTTGGAAAAGTCTAGTGCTTTTTTAATTCTAGACAAAACTTAACAAATATATAATGGGTGAGTTCGGTTCATCTTTTTAAAATTGGCCTTTTTGAAAAAGTGGGGTTTTCAAAAAGTGCTTTATGAAATTGAACTTTTTGTAAAAGCTGAATATTTGGTAAAAACTGTTAAAATTCTACCTTCAAAATGTATTTCTCAGATTAGATTAGACATAAATAAAATTAAAAAAAAAAAAATATACAGAGGAATGCGCGTTGAAGAAGACGAAGAAAGAAGAAGAAAAGGATGGCATGAGAGTGAGCTTCAGGGCAAAGGGTAGAGGAGAGAGATGAGATGAGAGGAATGAGGAATCTGAGCATGAGAACTGAGGACGTCTTCTAATTTATTGAAAGGGTAATTTGCTAATTGCCTTTTTGAGTCCAACATATATAAATCAACTCGCACGGGCTTTTTCCAAAATGCACATCTGAGCTCCTTTATGGCATTGCGCATTCTCTTCACAAACCCAAAATGCAACTTTTTCCAAAAAGTTGCATTTTATACCTAACCAAATGGGCTTTTTGTATTTGCTTTCTTCAAAACGGGTTTTTTGGGTTGGGAAAGCAGAAACAAATAGGCACAATATATAGCTTGCCACTTTAACTTCCATCAATGAAAATATCCCTTACATATTTCACTTTGAGTTACTTGAGATTGTTAATTAACACCGATTCTAGTTAACACAATTGGTAAAGTCTCTGATGGTTGTATAAGAGATTTGAGGTTCAATTCCCGCCTACACCAAAAAACCGATTGGTGTCTTGGTCTAATGATAAATAGCTATCATTAGGAGCGGACGCTATAGGTTGAAACTCTCTAAAAAAAAGTTAACATTGATTCCTGTCTTTAAATAACATGGACACTCTATAGTCTATACACAATCAAATCCAAAATATAAAATCTGAATAGTCTATACACAATCAAATCCAAAATATTAAATCTTAATTGTCAAATAAACTCTGCATTTAAAGTAGAATGTATAGGAATAGGATCACATTGGTCTCGATCTTGAGATATTAAAATTTCTTTTATTTGATTCAACTATTTCAACAACTACATAAGGTGAACTTCTCACTTGTGGCTTGGGTTGAATTCCCCACTTTAGGGCGGGCTCAGATTTGTATGTGCTATTTTAGACATGCAAAACTATTACCATTTCAACACATGTAATATAACGTTCTTGAAAGCAACGTTGTGATGAAATTTAAGCGTACTATTTAAGATCAAAATATCATCTTTTGAATTCATAGGTTCAATTGGGATAGAATCATAGAATGAACAAAATGACAGGTCACATGAGCAGGCAGGTAAGGTTAGAGGTTGTTTACCATTCAAAGTGACAAGCTTTAAAATGATAGGTGAAAAATATAGTTCAAAGTGAAGGGTTTGGCTTGAGTCCAGTACTCCAATGCATTGAACGGGACACATGCGGACACGTCCCATTTGTCCCGTCTAGTGCATTGGAGCACCAATGCACTAGACCAAAACTTTGCCCCTAAGAGCCATTTTTTTTGGAATCAGTGCTTAGAATTTAATAGTTTCCCTTCTTGATAACAATCAACGACAGATCTTTTATCAGAAATACCAACAACAAAGCTTGGTCAGTGTTGATACCTGTAATGCTATAACAATGTCACTGTTTTAATTGTGTCAAAGGAGGAAAGGCAAACCAACACAACGGGAAATATGATAATACACTGCAATAGGAAACATCATAGAATAGAAAAAATAACAGAGGCATAAAGATCTAATTAGCACTGGAAAATTGAACTGTAGTGAGAGTTGTTTGCAGGAAGCATCAGTTAACTTTACCATTTTAAACTCTTAATTTTTTGTTGTTTTATTATTTTTTTAATTACACAATTGAATGGGGACAGATCGGATAAATAGAAAGATGACAAAAATTCATTATCCAGATTATCAATTTATTCTAAAACTTTGAAACTTCTTATATTATTATTGATTATGGCATGAAAGATAATCTCGAAGTTTTCACCTTTCACTGAGTTATTGCAAGAGTTACCATTTAGAAGGCCAAACTGATAAAACACAAACAGTAATAATATTTCTGTTTGATAGGTATTGAATTCCCTCTAATTCGCACAAAGCACATCAAAGTTGACTATCATTTTGTTCGTGAAAAGGTCCTCAGGTGTGACTTGCTCATCAAATTCATTTCCACTCATGATCAGCTTGCTGATCTGTTTACCAAGGGGCTTCCTTCTCCCAGGCTTAATCGGCTTACTTCCAAACTCATGTGGAAGTTCCCCATTCGTTTGAGGGGGGATGACAGTGCAAGCTCAGAAGTGAGAATCATTTGTTCCAACGGCTAGTTCTCGTGTAGTAAAGTGATTAAATATAAAACATGCCTAAAGTGTAACGGTGTCGTTTCTCATTAAACCCAACGGTGTCGTTTTACCTTGTATCAGTTATTGAAGGATTGAAGGTTCACGCACGTGTAAGGTTCTGTTATGGCTCGTGTGAGGCAGTTACAAGTCTGTTGAACCAGACTTCGTTGGGCTTCTCTCTCTTTCCTTCTCTGGTGTATCTATATATATTGATATCTATTCACTTGTATAGATTGTATTGTATTGTACTCTTTGATAGCAATAATATCTGAGTTTCTCCAGTTCATTTCTTCGTCTCTGTTTTCCTTTCTGTTTTGGTTTATATAGTGACTGTGAGACTCAGAGAGGTTTGTTTGAGAGATTAAGAGTGTTTCTTCAGAGGGCAACAACCAATAGGAGCGGATTGTATCATCTTGTGCAGTGTGTGTGTGTGTGTGTGTGTGTGTGTATGTATGTATGTATGTATAAAACTAGATATCTCTCACAATTGTAAAACCTACCAATATTTAGATGCGCAACATTTGAGGTTACAGCAGAAAGGAAATCAAAAAAGAGACCAAGTTTTTATGTTTATTCCAAGTTGCCTAACATATCATTAAATCCAATGCTAGGTATTGTTGTTAACTTATTTTTCAACAATGGTTCCAAGGACATATTGTTCATAGTTGTCATCATCCTCATCAACATTATTGTCGCTTGAGTTATGACCCTTATCTTATGCTGACCGGTATATAGGCAGTAATGATAGTCCAACCAATTTAAATCAGTTTTATTTCTGAGCAACCCAAGGAAAGATTTTATTTTTCTTTGATGGGAAATGCTAACGAATGCTCTTAGGGCATTAGTTAATAATTCATTTAAATAAAAATTTTATGGGAAAAGTAAAAAAAACAATTAATGTTTTGACAATTTTTTTCATTTTCTATAAAAGTGGTGTCAAAACTTGTCTAAAATGGATTGTTAACCAATGCCCTAAGGGCACTCGTTAGCATGACTCTTCTTTGATAGCCGAATGAAGATAATTAGCTTGGATATCTTATCTCACCTCTGGCCATATAAATCAACTTCTTCTCTACCACCACTTTGTAAGTCTAATTTAAGGTTGATCTGCAGTCGTTCTTTGCACGTGTGACTCAACAAACATTATTCCCCGATGGAGGTCAATGGAAGAATAAGGCACATTTCAGGCAACTACAAAATCAAGTCATTCCAATTAAAAATCAAAATATTAAACAATGAAGAATGAAGATATGTTTATCTAACAAATCATTATTTGTTTATTTAAGTAATTGATGTTGGAAATAAAGGAGAGATATTACCTGATTTTTCCTTGGAAATTACATCATATGATTTTACCAAAAGAGGTGGCAGAGATGAGGCATGGACTAAGTCACTGTCTTGAGACAAATCGTGTCATTTACGGTATATCCGATGTAGTTAGACAAATAGTTTTTGCACGTTGTCCTCGGGATACAACAACCCAGCCACTTTTGCTGATTATCTTTGCGAGCTTACACTACTCGTAGGATATAAACTCTCTATAGTACTTTCTTTTCCCAGAAAATTTAGTAAAAGATATATTTTGTGAATAGTAAGAAACAGTAGATGGTGAGTGTTTAGAACAATAATAAAAATTGTTTTTGAAAGTCTGTAGCTTTTGTAATTCAAAAATAATGTGTCTTTTCTTTCCATATATATAGAGCCAGACATGTAGCTTGTCCTTAGCCAGAGAATAAAAACGTTTTTTAACTTTAAATAGTCATAAAGTTGTTCAAATCAATATATGATCAAAAGGTTTCTTTATATATATATATATATATATATAAATATATCATATAAAGCGGTCAAAAGTTTTTATTTTTTATTTTGCCAATGTATATACGTTGAGGCAAGGTAATAGCGAAAATCAAGTTTGTCTTTTAGTGTCATAATGCTATTAAAAAGAAAATAACAACCCATAATGTGGCTGACTTTTAGATATCAATTAATATTCTCCTTTGAGACTCTGACTATACAAAATAATTACAAACAAGAATGGAAAGCAAGTTGTAATGCTATAAACCATCAATGGTAAATTATATAAATGTATAGTTGTATAATTTTTCTAATACTTTCCATCTATAACGTTACTATTAAATATATTAAAAGAAACATTTTAAAGCAAAAGTTTACAAATGAAAGTATACTAAAAACTGTCAATATATGGTATTAAAAATCACATTAATTTTCATGAATTTTCCTAACTAAAACCATTGACAATAGCTATTCAAATTTTGAATTATATTTGAATTTCAAAATTTAGCAATAAACGTATCTAACATTAAGGGGTAATAGATTTCATCAATTCACATATATGAGTATTAAAATAAATATGATATTTTTTATAAAAATATCCAACAATTGACACATGTCAAAAGACAGTTACACCCACATAATGACATAACACTTACATACATAATATAATAGCATAATTTATGTTACCCAAACCCTGAAATTTTGTAATGCAAGTCTCGATGTACTTTTCAACATTTTCAATAAAATGAATTCTGATTTGGTTTATTTTGAAGTGTCCCATAATATTGAAATTCTGCACTTAAATGATTCAAATGAATTTGAAAATAAAATTAATAAGTAATTGGAAAAGAAAATTGAACCTATGGAACCAACTTTTGAAACTCTTAATTTAGGCAATAATGAGAATCCACACTAATTAAAATTGGCTCAACCCTAAATAAAGGAGAAAGAAAAGATCTCAAGGAGATCCTCATAGAATTTTAGGAAGTGTTTGCATAGTCCTATGAAGATATGCTCGGAATTGATCCCGAGATAGCCCAATATCACATTGATACCCATGCCCACATGGTACCCGTTAAGCAAAAGTTGAGGCACATGAGAAGCGAATGGCTCCTAAAGATCAAAGAAGAGGTCACGAAATAGTTGAAAGTAGGGTTCATTAAACTCGTGCACCAAGTCAAGTGGATAGCCAATGTTGTGCCCGTACCCAAGAATGATGGAAAGGTGAGGATGTGTGTGGATCAAGTCTTACCTCACTACATCACAGCACCTATGCATCAATGCATGTTCATGGTATATGCATGTTTATGGCATTCAAACAAACAAAACCCTTGTTAAGAATATAAAGTGAGAGAGAAAGACTGAATAGTCTGTATATTGATGTGTGTATAACAATGTACAATAAAGAGCCTTATATAGGCTAGGTATGTGTGCAGTACAAGTAAAAGGAGTAAACCACTAGTATAGTATACTGGGCTAAGCCCAATGGGCTAAACTAGTCTAAGCTATACACTAACATTCCCCCTCAAACTCGAGGTGGTAAGGAGGAAGCCAACTGGAGTTTGGATATAAGATATCGAAGACGACCAGGCGGGTGAGTCTTGGTAAAGATATCAGTAGGCTGGTCAGCAGAGGAGATGGAGAATAACTTGAGATTTCCTTTCTTGAGATGCTGGCAAGTGATGTGGTAGTCGATCTCAATATGCTTGGTGCGTTCGTGGAAGACATCATTATGAGCAATGTAGATAGCACTACGATTGTCACAATAAAGAGGAGTGGCAGTGGGCTGTGGAGCATCCATGTCAGCCAAGAGCCAGCGAAGCCAAACAAGCTCGCAAGTGGTGTCGGCAAGGGCACGATACTCAGCCTTAGTACTGGAACGAAAAACCACATCCTGCTTCTTACTGCACCACGAGACAAGAGAAGTACCTAATAGGAAACAGAAATCTGTGATAGAGCATCGATCAGTCGGATCACCTGCCCAGTCAGCATTTGAATAAGCATGAAGCTCGAGAGAAGATCAAGATGAGTAATGCAGACCATGATAAAGTGTGCCTTTGACATATCGGAGAATCCGAAGAATAGCAGCATAGTGGACAGAACGAGGTGCATCCATGAACTTACTAACCATACCCACGGCATGTGAAATATCCGGATGAGTAACAGTGAGATAGATCAAATTGCCAACCAACTGACGATAGCGAGTAGCATCGGATATAGGTTCACCATTCAAGGGTGTGAGCTTTGCATTGTATTCTAAAGGAGTGGAAACAGTCTTGTTGTCGGTGATACCAACTTTAGAGAGAAGATCAAAAGCATATTTAGCTTGGGAAAGATAGTATCCATCAGAGGATGAGGTAACCTCAAGCCCAAGAAAATAGCTAAGAGTGCCCAGATCTTTCATCTCAAAATGCTGACTAAGGAAGTGTTGAAGAGAGTAGATACCTGTAGTATCATCTCCAGTAATAATCATATCATCAACATAAAGAAGAATAAGAGTGATACTAGCAGAGGATTTTCAGAAAAACAGAGCAGTATCATGAGGACTCGAAGTGAAACCCTGCTGAGCAACAACTGAGCTAAACTTTTCAAACCAAGCTCGAGGAGCCTGCTTGAGGCCATAAAGAGCACGGCGAAGGCGACAAACTTGACTGCTTGAGTGTGGATAGCCAGGGGGTGGTTGCATGTACACTTCTACATGGAGGTCTCCATTGAGGAAAGCATTCTTCACATCCATTTGATAAAGAGGCCAACGGCGAACAACAGCCACAGCAATGAGACATCTGACAGATGTAAGGCGAGTAACATGAGCAAATGTTTCCTCATAGTCAATACCATACTCCTGAGTAAAGCCCTTGGCAACTAGGCGAGCCTTGTATCGTTCAACAAATCCATTAGCCTTGGTCTTGATCTTGTAAACCCACCTATAACCTATTACAGACTGACTAGGAGGCAAATCAACCATATCCCAAGTGTTATTCTTATGAAGGACATCTAGTTCTTCGTTCATAGCTTGCTGCCAAAGAGGGTCAATATGGGCCTCACGATAGGTGTGACGTTCATAGAGGGTGGCAAGAGCAAAAGAGTAGTGATAATTAGTGAGATAAGGGGGAGGAATGCTTACTCGAGTGGAACGACGAAGTTCAAGACCAACAGGAGACTTAGGAGAAGGTGGTGCCACAGGATCCAAGACAGACGGGTCATATGCCGGAGATAGGATCGGAGATGAGTCATTTGGAGAGGCAGCCGATGTTGATGAATCCTCCACAAGTTCAAGATAGAGAGGAAGGAAAAGATCAGTAAAAATGGGAGACTTTGAGGAAGAAGATGCAGGAAACTGCTGAAGACTCGTGAAAGGATGATGTTCCCAAAACTCAACATGACGGGAGACACGAAGGCAATGAGAAATGGGATCATAGCAGCGAAACCCCTTTTGAGACACACCATAACCAAGTAAACAACAGAGACGAGTACAAGGCTGGAGCTTTGTTCGTTCATGAGGAGGAAGAAAGATAAAGCAAGCACAACCAAAAACTCGAAGAGAGGAGTAGTTAGGAGTTTGACCATAAAGAAGCTCAAATGGTGATTTGTTGTGTGTAGTTGGTGAAGGAATACGGTTAATGGTGTACACAGCAGTGAATGCGGCCTCACCCCAAAAGTGCTCAAGAAGAGAGGCAGAAATGAGAAGGGTGCAGACAACATCAAGAATGTGATGATGTTTTCGTTCTGCACGACCATTTTGTTGAAAGGTGTAAGGACAAGACCGCTGAGGAAGAGTACTATGACTGTCTAAAAAGGATAAGAAAGATTTATCAGTATATTCTTGAGCATTATCTGATCGAAAGACTTTGACGGTGTGATTAAACTGTGTTTCAATCATGTTATGAAATGTTTGGTAAATAGACACAAGTTCAAACCTATGGTGAAGTAGATAAATCCAAGTATATCGAGAAAAATCATCCACAAATATGACAAAATCTTTAGATCCCCCCTCAGTGGGAACAGGTACAGGGATCATGTGAAAAGGTGGCAGTGGTAGCAGTTGCAGAAACAACTTGTGAAGGAATCTTCAAGTCATGAACCTCAAACATGCGACCAACCTTACGGCCTGTCCCAAGCACTTGACCCGTCCGGGTATCCTGCACATCCATACCATGATTAGTAAATAGAAGATCTACGCCTAATTCATAAAGTTGACCAACAGAAAGCAAATTGAGGGATAACTTTGAAATATGAAAAGTGTCATTAAGGGATAGACAAGGAGAAGAGATTGTTCCTTTATGACTAATAGGCATAGGAGTTCCATCAGTAGTGTAAATGGTGATTGGATGTTCTAAGAATGCCTTATCAGAAAATTGGGATTCATCAAGAGTTATATGGTTACAACATGCAGTATCAAAGAACCAAGGTTGTTTACCTGAGGTGACAGAAAGGGCAGTGGAAGTGCGGGATGAAACCTGTTGAACAACTGCCTCAATATCAACCGTAGTAAGTGATGAAGCCAAAGATGGACCTGTAGGAACCGATGGATCTGAAGGACATACAGCAGTTGCCCAAGGAAGAGAAGCTTTATTATACTCTTGCACAAATTTCTGCAGTTTGCGACAAACAGTGATGTCATGCCCTTTGGTATGGCAAAACTCGCAGCGAGTACCTTTGGAAGACTGAGAGTTGGGACGCCCAGAGTTTATTTATGGAGGAGCAGTGAATGCAGTAATGGGAGGCTGTAGAGAGGGTGTAGCCAATACATGATCAGATGATGACATGTGATAAGTAGGGCGACGGTTCTCCTCAGAAATGAGCTCCTTGACTGCAGCATCAAGAGAAGGAGTAGGAGACCGGCTAAGCAGAGAAGCCCTAGTAGGCTCAAAATCCTCATGTAAACCCATCATGAAGTGCATAAATTTACGGCAATCCCGATATTTGACAAAGAGCTCAATGTCCTTAGAACACACCAGTGGAGGATTTGCAGCAGAGAGTTGTTCCCACATAGCAGAAGTCTGAGAATAAAAATAAAAAATAGACTGACCTGTCTCTTGGCGCATTTGATAGAGCTTTGATTCAATGTGGAACTCTAAGCTTGAATCATTAGTGCAATTATAGCGATCGGCCAAAAATTTCCAAGTAGCCTTAGCAGTTTCAAGACGAGGAAGAAGATTATGAATGGAGAGAATAGAGGTATTGATAAACCAAGACAAGATCTTACTTTGAATACTCTTTCATTCCTCTAGACGTTCTTCATAATCATCTGTTGTAACAGCAGTCTTGGAAGACTCTTCAGCAGCCGTGGCTTTGGACTTAGGGTTTGGTACTGGCTTAGGAATTGAATCAGTCACATATCTCCACAGTTTACGACCCTTGAGAAAGACAGTCATATTCTAAGACCACGCATGATAACTAGTATGACCATCCAACATAATAGTGATAGGACGTATGATATCTCGTTCATTTTGTTGAGCCATAATGAAGAAAATGACCAAAAAGTGGGATTTAGAGACCTCAAATGCAGAAATGGAGCTCAAAATCGGAATCTACGCAAAAAACTAAGCAAGACAGGTCTTGTTGAAAATTTTTTACTATGGTCAAAGTCAACGGTCAACAATCTAGTCAAAGTCAATGGTCAACGGTTGACGTGGCAGTGTGACGTCACCTTAGGGCTTACGTGGTAGTACGTGAAGCGGAGTAGGTGCGTGGAGCGCATGGGGTGCGTGGGAGAGCGTGGGAACTGGCGCGTGGGAGAGCGTGAGAGACACTGACGGCGTGTGGAGCGTGTGCTTGTGAGGCAGAAACTTCATGCAGCGCGTGGGGGCGCGTGTGATGTAGTTTCTGGCTGTTCTTGGTTGGGTTTTGCTCGGGATTGGCTGTTTTGTTGCTCTATGCCTTTGCTTTCGCAGTTGGATGAGCAGAACGATGATATCCGAGAGTTGTAGGGACTGTGGGCGTGACGACGGTGACTCGCATCTGTCAGTGACTACTGGGTGAAGGCGAGGGAAGTGGAAGAACGTCGGAGATGTCCACAGGAACTAGAAAGTCAGAGGAATGGCTCTGATACCATGTTAAGAATATAAAGTGAGAGAGAAAGACTGAATAGTCTGTATATTGATGTGTGTATAACAATGTACAATAGTGAGCCTTATATAGGCTAGGTATGTGTGCAGTACAAGTAAAAGGAGTAAACCACAAGTATAGTATATTGGGCTAAGCCCAATGGGCTAAACTAGTCTAAGCTATACACTAACAACCCTAATGATCATCAAAGAGATAAAACAAAACAAAACAAAGAGGCAGAGACTTAAAGATACATAAACTAGGTTAAAACAAAGAATAAGATTGTAAATAAAACAAAGGAAAAGCAAACAAAGAAGGATTTAGGGTTTCTAGGCACGGATGTGCGTGCGCAACCCAACTGTATGCGTATGCATGTCATGAGTATATGTACAAATTCATACAGCAAGCGCATGCATACATGCCTAGAACACAAAACCTAGCAAATAGAAAGGAAACTAAGCTAAACCAAAGAGCTAACAACCTAACATGCTCATAACATGATCACAAAATAAACCTAGACTACTAAGGCATATATAAACACACACATACACACATACATACACACACATATATATACAAAGAAAACAAAGAAAACAAAGAAAAGTGAAGAGCCAAAGTTAAAACATTTACCTCAATACTATAACTCTTTAAAGCTTAATTTTGACCGTTCCCTTTTGTCAGTCTATTCACAATCAATTCAAAATGAGTTAGTAAACTTTAGAACTTAAAGATTAAGACCAGAAAATGTCCTAATCAAACAAAACTTGACTTGAGGATGTTTTGTGAAAAACTTCCTCTTCAATTCACTATTTTCTAGTGAATCTTGCGTGTTTTTCTACTTTTTTTCATCATCTCTTGAAAAAGTGCATTTTATGGCTTTATATAATAAAAAAATAGGGGTTTGGGCGGCTCCCAGACAACGTGGGATCCATTCTAAACCAGATTTATTGCAAAAAAGCATTCCTTACATAGTTTTTGGAACCCTAGCTATGTGCGCATGGCTTAAGTGTGTATACGCATATGCGTTTATGTGCGCACACTTAGGGTTTCCTACAGCATTTCTTTTCCAAAAATAAGTTATACTTCCATAAATACTTTTTTCAAGTCAATTTTCATCTGATTGAGCCCTAAACTAATTTTCGGCTTTAGAATACTACCATCATTGGGGAATGGGGGTCCAAGTTGTAAAGGGTACAAAATGCGATGTCTACACTAAGACAAAGAGCTTTGTAATTCTTTCTATCAGTGGTAATTGTTCAAATAAATAAGAACTCGGTGTTATTATCTCTCTTTTTTTTTTTTTTTTTTTTTTTTTTTTTTTTGTAATCTATAAAAAATAAGTGGCGACTCCACAATAAAGAAGAAAAGAACCCCAAAAGAGATGTGCTGATGCTTTCTCTTTTGTTGAGGGCATGGTCTCTTACAATATTATGTATAATTTGAACATCTTCTCAAAAAATGTATAATTTGAACCATGTAATTGTGATTGTTTTTAATTGTACCAATGCACGGATTTACACACAAGTATTAATGAGTGCTAAGACATTTAACAATCAAATACATTTACTACTAGATAAATAACTACTCATATGTATTAATGTAAGAATTTGTTGCAAGTAACTTTTTATATATATATATATAAAAGACATATTAGTGCAAGACATTTAATAACTAAATTATGACAATTTAATTACCAACTAAATTTAATAAGCATTAAGAAATTTTATTTGCAAGTATTTTTAATGCTAGAAAATCAATTATATGTATTTATTAATGTAAGCCAAAGTAATTAATACAAATATTAAACAAGCATATTATTGTACTAATTTTTTCATTAATTTATTATAAGAAATTTGATATCTGAATTGAGAAAATTTATTTTTTGATAAATTTAATGAGTCAAAAAATTATTTAAGCAAATATATTTAATGTTGGATATTTAACGAAGCACATTTATTAAGACTTAATGAATGCCAAACATGAAAATTGGAAAAAATTCACAGACCATCTCTGAGCTTTACTAAAATTACATTGACCTCCCCCATATTTCTATTAATAAGAAGACCTCCTTTGTTTTTTAAAATAAATTACAGTCACATTTCTTGCAACTTAACACTGTTAAATCCACTAAATAAATTTTAAATATAATTTAGAATTTGTTTTTTTATATTTTTGCCTATATGCGCAAGCGCTCGCGACGATTTTTGGTTTGGAAAGCTTTCTCCAATCATGGGAAGTACACTTTGGCCTAGGGTGGACCATGGCAAAGGGTGTAAATGGAGTCACCGCTTAGATTAGGTCTAGGAATTATCATTATAGCTCTTATGGAATGATTGATCTTTACCAGAGTACGTGTCCGAAATTCAAGTATGGGGATGGGAAAGTGTTAGGCACCCAACCCCACTTGACCCATAGGTCGGCCTCCACTTATTGTGTTCCAAATCTTGATCTCGGCCTTTTAACATGTTATTCTAAACTCACACACATACACTCTAACATGCATCTAAAAATCAACATGACATATCATCCCTAAGCCTAACATTCATTTATCATGACATTAAGACAACAAAAAGGAGAGCAACAATATATGGTAGGTTAAACAAGCACATTCAATCATTCAAAGACAGCATCATGATATTTATCAATCAAGGAGACTAATCATCATATTCAAAGATGCATGTTCATGTTCATATGCATGACTTATCTTCACTTACCTTACTGCATCAGCACTTATACATCAATGTATGTTCAAGTTCATATGCATGTTCATGGCATTCAACCAAAAAAACCCTAATCAAGATCTAAACAATAGATAAAGCAAAACATGTCAAAGCATATGAACAGAGACTCAAAAATATGAAAAATAGGCTAATTGAGACAACACATGTGGTAAAAAGCAAGTAAAAACCAAAGAGAAGTGAATCTGGATTTTTGGGTATGAGTGTGCATGCGCATTCTAACTGTGTGCGTAAACACACTTCGAGTAGGCATATGCATGCATAAAGCATGCGCACACATACACGCCCAGAAACTCAAACCCAGCAACCAGAACAGAAATCTAAATAAAAACAAGAAATCTAGCAACCTATCATTCTTCAATACAAACACAACACAAACCTAAGCTAATACAAACATATTAAAACAATAAAACATATAAACAATTAACAAAAATATAAGAAAGTGAAGAGCCAAAGTTAGAACCTTTACCTCAACACAAGAACTTTCTAGAGCTTGATTTGACTGTTCCCCTTAGTCAATCAACAAAAAAACCATCAGGTTAGTAAGATTTAGAACTCAAAGACTAAGATGAAAATAGGTCCCAACTAGTAAAAATTGACTTGAGGATGTTTTGTTTGAAAAACTCTCTCTTTGATTTACTATTTTCTAGTGAATCTTATGTATTTCCTCCTCCTTTGAAAAAGTGTCTTTTATGGCTTTTTATAGTGGTAAAATAGGAGTGTAGGGTAGCTCTTAGACAATGTGGGATCCGTTCCACATGAATTTTTATGCAAAAAAGTTTTCATTTCATAGTTTCTAAAACCCTAGATGCGTGCGTATACCCTAAGTATGCGTACACATGGTTTGAGTGTGTGTGATGCATGGTTTGAGTGCGAGTTCGCATACACATGTATGCGTATGCACACTTAGGGTTTCCTGTGCCTTTTTTTTTTTTTTTTCCAAAAATAGGTTTTATTCTTCCATAAATAATTCTTCAAGTCAAGATTTCACGAAATTGGGTCTTAAATCAACTTTGGCCTCAGACTAATATTGTCATTGGGGAATGAGAACTCGAGTTGTAAGGGGTACAAAATAACGTGTCTACACTATATCCTCATTTTCAAATGAAAACCCCATTTTCCTGTCTATAAATAATGGGTTGAAAAACAAAAAGAGATTTATTTTTTGTATAATCAAAATTCAATAGCAAAAAAAAAAAAAAAGGTTTCAATATTGCAAGATTCAATATGTCCCATCAAACAAATATAAGATACCGTATCAATAAATTACTTTATTCTAAGGAATATCACCCAAAAATCTTATAGTGCAATATCTTTCCCTAAACGTATTTGAGTTTGATCTGGTGTTATGCCCACAAAACTACAATATATATATATATATATATATATATATATATAATTCATCAAGTTGCACAATTTTCTTTCTAATTATATGTTTACAAAAACTAATGAAGGGTTGAGGCTGAAGGTTGTTTGAGGAATTTCCTAAAATATATCCTTTTATCATTGAAATTTATCAATAAAAGATGTTGATTATCACACCATTTTGTAAATTCTTGTTGACAATTAGATGAAATGAA
Source organism: Quercus rubra (assembly GCA_035136125.1). Taxonomy (NCBI): domain Eukaryota; kingdom Viridiplantae; phylum Streptophyta; class Magnoliopsida; order Fagales; family Fagaceae; genus Quercus; species Quercus rubra. Next base: position 38,830,200 of record CM068734.1, on the reverse strand, counting down.
AGTAAAAAATAAAAATAAAGAAGTGGAAAAAGATTGGTAAGAATACTAGTGGATTACTAGGCATGGCAGTGGTGAAAAAAAAAAAACTATCCTACAGTTTTTTTGGCACTGAAGTTAGTAACAAAATGAAAAAAATTTCTTTGATGGCCTATTATGAATCTTGCAACAATGACTTCTTTACCTCTTCTTTCTTTTTTTTCTTTTTTCTTTTTTTTTTTTGTATTTTCTTTAATATGGATGAAAAGAAATCTCTATTTTCTCATTTTTATGATTTTTTTTTTTTAAATTTAGTTTTCAAAGCATCGATACCTAGTTCCCGTTCGTCATGCACCTGGATCCCTCATTTGTCATGCACCCAAGCTCCTTGAACCTTGATTGGGCCTGTTCTTTCAACCAGACAGTCCAATAGAGCACTAAAACACAATGCCCATCTGTCAAGTACGCACATTTTACCATGATATTTAAATTTTATGGTCACGATTAATCATTAAGGGGCTTAACTCTCTTATATGTTGACCCAGTTAACCAAATGGCGTAGGTGTGCATAAAATTTATTTTAAAATTAACTTGGCCCACGACATGGGCCTTGTTTTATTATTGATAAGTTCTTGGGGCCCCCTAAACCTTATTTCAAATCTTAATGCATATGGATGATGGGTTAATTTAAGTGGGTTTTGGGGCTATAAATTTGATTCTCAAATCAGCAAAATTAGTGGGTCTTGGTGAATTTGTTTCCTACTCAATTCAACTCAATTTCAGGTGTTTATTTTCATGGACATTCGACTGTAGAAGTGCACTTGGACTAGCTTTGTGTGATTTAAGCTTGCTAATCTTTTGTACACGAAAATGCCTCTAACATCGTTGTAACAGTAAAACGGTTTCTTAACAAACTAACAACCTACACTAGAAAACTCTTAACTAAAAATCATTTTAAACACCTATACAAGTAAAATCACATGCTCTGCACTAGCTCATTTAAACTAATGCACGTGACATATAGCTTAAGTAGTAGGGCTTGTAGTTGTTATAAGTGAATGGACAATGACATGCCATGGTGCAATCATCAATACAAACCGCTTGCTGTTTAACTCATCTTCTCTATGGAATTTCGATGTCTCAGTTCTCATTTGATTCATAAATAGGAGAGTTAGATCTATGGCAACGAAAAGCAATAGGTGCTTAGATTATATTCTAGTGTAGTCCTTGAATCTTGATGTCCGATAGCAAAATTTAATAAAGGAAATTAGATTCAAGCCATCTATTCAAAAATTTACATTTGATAACAATAATAACTACAAGCATTCAACATTGTAAAATGCAGGCCTTGTTCAATGGCAATAATTGATTTTACGTTATAAATTAGTTAATTACTTCCATTAAAGCCTGAAAATAGTGACCTCAATGACTCAAACAAAGTTATTTTAAGCTTTTCTCAGTATGTGATGGAGATAATAGTTAACTGCCTGTCAAGACATCCTTCAACCTCAAATGGAGGTGGAAACTTTAGTCGACACCATGCATCAAATACTTTCATTTGCTCTGTTGTCATAGCCAGTATTTTCTCCTCTTTTTTTGTTGTTGTAAATTTCACTTAGAAACTCCTTTGCACATCCTCCATGGACCATGATTATACGTAGATTTACAAAAGTATTTTGGAATCGTCTTCAAATTTCAAGTAATTACATTAGATCCTTTTATTCTCCCTCTACTTGCGTGGCTACATAAAAGTTTCTCCTCCAAAGTCCTTTTTAAGCAAATTCCCTATCAAGTCCTATATCCAATGGTGACCAGAAACATCAATATTTTACAACCTGACTGTACTGTCCTTGTCCTGATCAATGCTTATATTCATAGTTGTCAAAAGGGGAATCAATATTTGATTTTTCTGTACTGTGTATCGTATCAAATCGTGTATAGCAACATAAACCTAATAAAATTATAAATATATGATAAGCCAAGAATATATTAACCCATTGTGATGAATTGACCAATTAATTAACCAAGTGAATTGATTAGATTCAATTACGTGCAATAAGCATAGTAGTACAAACAAATCACCAGATAACTAAATGCAATGGAAAATAAATTTGACAAAGTGATTTGTTTACGAATGGGGAAAATCACCAAGACAAAACCCCACCAGGTGAATTTAAGGTCACTGCTCTCGAGAATATGCTATTATCACAATAAGCAGTTACAAGTAAAAAGAATCCTAGTACCTAATATCAACCTACAGTTGAACCCTTACCCCAATACCCAATTGGACTTGTTTTGTAGTGACAATCTCTCATTTTCAATGCATGGCTCTTAGTACGTGACTAACCAATCTATTAACTTGTATTAGGGTATGTGGGCTTTAGGCCCACCTTGTTTACTTGTATAGCACACTTATTGTACTACACACTGTGCCTTCTATATAAAAGGCACTCATGTATATTCTGTTCACTTGAGAAATACAATACAATCATTCAGTATTTCTAACATGGTATCAGAGCCATTGCTCTAACTTTCTTGTGTTTTGCAGTCTTGTCTTTATCGATAATTTCCGCTGCCTCAACTTCTTCGGTCAATAAGCCTCTTCAATGCCTCTCTAAACTGCCTCGCCGCCGTCAGAGGTCTCAGGGTTGAATCTCCGCCGCCAGAAGCTCAATCTTCGCTGCCAAGACTACTGCCTTTGTCGGATCTGTCATTTTAAACCTTCGATCAAGACAAAAATCATATAAGCATGTAGGTCGTCAAGTGATCTGCTTAACAACGCCGGATCGGTCACCATCCAGTGTTCCACGCACCCTCACGCGCCGGTAAAATTTTCAGTGAGTTATGCCACGAGCCGCCCTACGCCTTCACGTGCTCTCACGCACTTTCATGCGTCGACTAACATCATTGCTGACGTCATCCTTCCACGTCAACCTTAGTTGCATCATCCGCTGATGTAATCTATGCCACGTCACGCTGACGTCATTAGCTCGTGTCATCACTGACGTAATCTCCAGCTTGACTTTGACCTCAGGCAGTTGACTCTTTCAATGTTGACTTTGACTTCTAGAGAGTTGACCGTTGACTTTTCCATGGTTGACTTTTTGTAGTCCAGGTGCTCCTTATCCAATTTGTCGCGTAGACTTCATTTTTACAATCCATTTTTGCATATTTTGCCTCTAAATGAAGAATAAGGACAGGTCTTCTTCTTGTTGCAATAATCGTCGTCGACAATTCAGCAAATGTTTTTGCAATTTTTGCAAACGGTTTGACCACAATATTGAGACTTGCTATTATTGTAACAAATCAGCTGTTTCAATTTCTGCTGCTACTATTGCTAACACTGAGAGTGTCCAACCAATGGCTCTCGTCTTTGCACAGTCTAAGTCTTTAAAATGCACTTTCACCATATCCACAGATAACCTTAAAAACATCAACGCCAATGTCATTCGTATGGTTGGTAATGCATCTTATTCCTCTTCTCTCTCAGCTTTATTTGGTATGTCTCCTTCCTCTTGACTTATGGATTCCGCTTGTTGCAATCACATGACACCTTACTCGTCCTTATTTTCTGAACTTAAACCTGCACCATACCCTTTTAATATTCGCATAGAAAATGGTTCCACAATGTTTGATCATAATATAGGTTCTGTTTCGACCTCCAACCTAGGATCTTTAATGTTCCTGACCTTTCTTACAATTTATGTTTTGTGGGACAATTAGTTGAGTTGGGTTATCACATTATATTTAATTATTCTGGGTGTATTGTATAGGATCCAAGGACGGGACAGGAGCTTGGGATCGGTCCTAGAGTTGGGCGTATGTTTCCCGTGGACAACATTCGTCTTCGACTTGTTGCTCCTGTTTCTGTTGCTGCAGCTGCTATAGTTTCTTCAAATCCTTCCCTTGCTCTTTGGCATGCTCGACTTGGTCATGCATCTTCCTTTCGGGTACAACAATTGGTTTCTAGAGGTTTGTTAGGTTTAGTGTCTACAAAAAATTTTGATTGTGTTTCGTGTTAGTTAGGAAAACAACCAGCTTTGCCTTTCAATACTAGTGAATCAATATCTACCGATATCTTTGACCTTATTCATTCTGATATTTGGGGGCCTTCCTCTGTCTCTAGTATTGGTGGGTCTCGATATTTTGTTGTCTTTGTTGATGATTACTCTCACTATAGCTAGATTTTTAATATGAAACATCGTTCTGAATTATTGTAAGTATATTCTAATTTTGCAAAAATGATTGGAACTCAGTATTCCAAATGCATCAAAATTTTTTGATCTGATAATGCTCTTGAATACACTCAATATGCTTTTCAAGCTATTTTGCATTCCTATGGCACTGTTTATCAACTAACTTGTCTAGGTATTTCTTAGCAAAATGGTAGAGCTGAAAGAAAATTTCGTCATATTCTTGACACTGTTCGTGCTTTCCTTCTCTCTGCCAAAGTTCCTGCTCCTTTTTGGGACGAAGTTGCTCTTCATGCTGTTCATACTATTAATCGCATTCTGAGTCCTGTTATCCAAAATCAAATTTCATATGAGCGCCTTTTTGGGTCACTTCCAGACTATCACCACCTTCGCTCCTTCGGTTCTGCTTGTTTCGTTCTTCTTCAGTCACATGAGCATAACAAACTTGAGCCTCAGTCAAGGCTTTGTTGTTTTCTTGGCTATGGCGAAACTCAAAAGGGGTATTGATGTTATGATCCTGTCTCTCATCATCTTCGTATTTCCCGTAATGTTGTCTTTTGGGAACGTTGCCTCTTTGTCAAGCTTTTTCACTTCTGTGCCTCCCTATCTTCCTCCTCTATTTTAGATCTTTTTCCAGATTAGGCACATATTCCTTCTGTAGTTGCTCCTGATCCTCCTGTAGTTGCTCCTGATTCTCCTGTAGACTTTTCTGTCCAATCAACAAATATCCTTGATCCCTTTCCTAGTTCACCTTTTAATGAACATGTGGAAGATGAACAGGTTGAAGACGAGCTACCTAACCCAAAGCTTGGGTCCCTTACTCCTGCTCCGCCTGAAGATCATGCATAAGACATTCCACCTAGTCACTCAACTCGGGTAAGATCCATTCCTACATATTTGCTTAACTGTCATTGTTACACTGCCCTTGCTACATTGCATGAGCCTCACACTTATCGTGAGGCTTCCATTGACCATTTATGGCAGATTGCAATAAAAGAGGAGTTTGATGCATTATCTAAAAACCATACTTGGGACTTGGTGACTCTCCCCCTTAGGAAATCTGTGGTTGGTTGTAAATGGATCTACAAGATAAAGACTCGCTTTGATGGGTCCATTGAGCACTACAAAACTCGTCTTGTTGCAAAAGGTTTTACACAGGAGTATGTGATTGATTATGAAGAGATGTTTGCTTCGGTTACTCGTATTTCATCCGTTCGTGCCCTCTTAGCTGTTGCCGCTGCTAGTAAATGAGACCCTTTTCAGATGGATGTCAAAAATGCATTCCTTAATGGAGATTTAAGTGAAGAAGTTTATATGCAACCTCCTCCTGGTCTATCTGTTGAATCAAACAAGGTTTGTCACATTCGACGTGCACTTTATGGCCTTAAACAAGCTCCACGAGCTTGGTTTGCCAAATTCAGCTCTACCATCTCTTGCTTGGGTTACATGACCAGTCATTATGATTCTACCTTATTTCTTCGTCGCACTAACAAATGCACTATTTTACTTCTCCTTTATGTGGATGATATGATCATAACTGGTGATGACCTTATTGGCATTCAAGAACTCAAGGATTTTTTCAGTTAGCAATTTGAGATGAAAGATCTTGAACATCTCAGTTACTTCTTGGGTCTTGAAATCACTTATTCTACAGATGAACTTTATATTACTCAAGTCAAGTATGCCTCTAAGCTATTGTCTCGAGCTGGACTCATTGATAGCAAGACTGTTGACACTCCAGTTGAGCTTAATGCACATCTGACTCCCACAAGAGGGAAACCATTGTCTAATCCCTCTCTTTACAGACGCTTGGTTGGCAGCCTAGTTTATCTCATTGTCACTTGTCCAGACATTTCCTATGATGTTCACCAGGTGAGCCAGTATCTGTCTGCTCCACTATCGACTCACTATGTTGCTGTTCTGCGTATTCTTCGATACCTAAAGGGCACTCTCTTCCATGGCCTTTTCTACTATACTCAGTCTCCTCTTATTCTCCGTGCATTTTCTGATGCTGATTGGGCAGGAGATCCCATTGATCGCAGGTCCACCACTGGTTATTGTTTTCTCCTTGGTTCTTCCTTGATCTCTTGGCGAAATAAGAAACAAACTCATGTGACCCGTTCCAGTACTGAAGCAAAATATCGTGCCTTATTGATACCACATTTGAGCTCCTTTGGCTACGATAGCTTCTAAAAGACTTAGGTGTGTCCATATCCTCTGCCACTCCTCTTTATTGTGACAATCAGAGTGCCATTCATATTGCTCACAATGATGTCTTCCATGAACGGACTAAACACATCGAGATCGATTGTCATTTTATCCGTTATCATCTTGTCCATGGTGCTCTCAAGCTGATCTCAGTCTCCTCTAAAGAGTAACTTGTAGATATCTTCACCAAGTCACATCCTAAGGGACGTTTTCGTACTTTGGTTAACAACCTCAAGTTGGTCTCATACCCACCTTAAATTTGAGGGGGGCTGTTAACATGTATTAGGGTATGTGGGCTTTATGCCCATCTTGTTTACTTGTATAGCATACTTACTGTACTACACACTTTGCCTTCTATATAAAAGGCACTCATGTATATTATGTTAACTTGAGAAATACAATACAATCATTCAATATTTTTAACACAATCGATGCACGGATCCAAGTACGTGACTAACCACTAACTTGAGAAGGATATTGGCTGCAAAGTTCTTTAGTTCATTAACATAACTTGTTCGGTAGTGACAATGTCTCATTTTCAATGCATGGCTCCCAGTATGTGACTAACCAATCGATGCACAGATCCAAGTACGTGAGTAATCACCAACTTGAGAAGGATGTTGGCTGCAAAGTTCTTCAGTTCATCAACACGATGAAGATCACGAAGTTTATTGATTACAAAACCCTACAGCATACAAATTCAGCAGCTTCTTGAAGAGAAAGATAAACTAGGGCATATGTCTCTGGTCACAATATGCTTGTGAAATTTTTTTACATTAAGTTGCATACACTTGCATCAGCTGTGAAGGCCCTTAAAATAATCCTTATATATGTTTAGGGTTGTGAGAAAAGAAAACCTAAACAAATATACACGGATTGGGGTGAAATCAGAACTGAAATTTGATTTTCGTAAATCTTGATAGATGGCTTATCTATCGAGCAACTATCGAGCATCGGGCTTACACAGCTTTTTAAACCTCGATAGATTTTATCTGTCGAGTTAGCTATTGAGCTTTAAAATCCAACACTTCTTCACTTGATTCTTGGACAGATTTACATGATTTTAACACTTGTTCCTTGAAGCCTTGTTCCTTGAAATATTAAACACATCCTAGATCTACCCAATTAGAAGTAAATTGCATTTTGTCAAAAGATTAGCCAATTCTACATTAATATATGTTCCTAACATGATTCACATATGTCCTAACAATATACATATATAAAAGGTATATTCATATCCAATTTAATCATTACTCATGTAATATTATTTAACAAAGATAACTAAATAAATCAAATTAACATATGTTTATAACATACACATTCAAATTGATTAAACTTAGAAGTGAAGATATGAGCCAAAATAATAATTTATTTTTTATTATCTTGCCTAATCAACTCCATCTAAAGTCAATGTTATCATCTTGTTCACCATCTTGCAAATTATTTCTTTACTGACATTTTCTTCATCTTTATTAACATTTGAGTCTTCAAGAGAGATTTTGAGAAAGGGCTATTACATGAATGTTGATCTTTTTTTGTAAATCACAATACTCTTCCACCCCCCCTCCCCCCTCTATGACTAAAATTTTTAATTTTAAAAGCTCTAAATTTATCTCAAATTAATGCTTGACCGCATCTTCAAATCTTAATCATAAAATAGTCATTGCATCATTTAATAAGCAAGCATATTTACTAATAGATAGTTAATAACTAAACTTGGAATAATTTATTGTCTAGTAAATTTAATGAGTGCTAAACATTTGACATTTAATACTAGAAAATATAATTAATTTCTTATATTTATCAATGTAAGAAAAATTAATTATGGCAAATCATCTAATGCAATAATAAATGATTTTTCATAATTAAATATGTGTTTAATGCTAGAAAATTAATTATGTATATTTATTAATGTAAGAAAAATTACTTAGTGCAAATATTAAACAAGCATATTTATTGCAAAAATTATTTTGGTTGATTTATTGTAAGAAATTTAATATTCAAATTGAAATTTTACTTTTATATACATTTTTTAAGCAAGTATATTTAATACAAATAATGCTACAGACACAAACTATTTTACAATATTTTTATAAACGGTTGATGTGGTTTTAGTATTTTCCAAAAAATTATAGTAAGTAAAAATGTGATGTTACTGATGGGCTCATATTATAACTAGTAAGAATTTGCCACATTAGCAGTTTGTAGAAATGTTGTAAAATAATTTGTGTTTATAGCATTACTCATTTAAAACTGGATATTTAACAAAGCAAATTTATTATGACTTTAGGGAAATTACACTTTACTACCCTGAATTATATTCTTGATTACACTTTACACCATAAACTTTTTAAATGCATGTTTTGCACCATAAACTATGACATTTATTACAATTTGCACTCCGACGTCAATTTTGCTGTTAACTTAAATGGAAAAGTATGTCACCAGGTGAAAAGACCCAGTTGCCCCTCGTTTCACTTCCTTAAAAACAAAAAGGAAATTACACTTTATCACCCTAAACTATATTCCAAATTATATTTTACATCCTAAATTTTGAATTTTTATCCAAGTTAATAGCAAATTTGACATTGTGGTGCAAAGTGTAACAAATGTTATAATTTATGGTGCAAAATATGCATTCAAAAAGTTTAAGGGTGCAAAGTGTAATTTAAGGTATAGATTAGGGTGGTAAAATGTAATTTCTCCCAACACTTTTGTTAATGGATGTCAAAAATGAAAAGTTAAAAATTTGTGCTATCTACCCCTACAGTTTTCTAAAATTACATTAACCTCCCTAGCTTATATTTTTAACTGTACAAAGACCTCTTTTGTCTTTCAAAATAAACTACAATCACGTTTCATGCAGCTTAACACCTTTAAGTCCACTAAAGAAATTTGAAATATAATTTGGAAAATTTTTATATTTATGCTTTTATCCTCATTTTCAAATGAAAATCTCTCTTTTTTTTTTTTTTTTTTTTTTTTTTTAAATTAATAACTAATGGGCTCAAAAAAAAGAAGATATTTATTTCTTAAAAAAAAATCAAAATTCAATAACAAGCCACAATAAAAATAAAAAAAAAAATTTGCATCAATATTGCACAATCCAATATATCAATTAAAGAAATAAAAGGTTTCCCATAAATAAATAAAAACATTCCTTTCAAGAATACATCAATAACATTATGGTGTACTATTTTTCCTCACTAAGCATTCAGATAATTCATCCAATTGCAACTGTTTTCTTTATAATTGTATGATACAAAAAAAAAAAAAAAAAAAAAACTTATAAAAGGCAACGGCCAAAGGTAGTTTAGAGAAAACTTCTTGAACTGTAGCCTATAATCATTGCCAATTATCATATCCCACCATTTTGTAACTTATTGTTGACCTTCAAATGAAAATAAAGAATTGGAAATAGTAGATCACTAGGCATGAGGCGGTGGTGGAAAAAAAAATTCTTTAATGGCCTATTTTGAATCTTGCTACATTGATTTCTTGAATTTTTTTTCATAATGTTCTTTTATTTTTATGATTTGGATTAAGGAAATCTCTTATTTCTCTTTTCCACGATTTAATTTTTAAAAGAAATAGAGCTTTTCGTTTGAAAATGAAGGGTAGAAGTAGAAATATAAACAAATTTTGTTATTTTTTGTTATTTTTTTATAGTGGATTTAATTTTGTTAAACAATGGGTAGGCGAGTGTAGTTATTTTGAAAAGTTATGGGTACAATTTCAAATAAAGGTAAAGGTCAATATAATTTCAAAAAACCTCGGGGAGGGTCATTTCAATTTTCCTACTGTAGAGTTAAGGTGCATTTAATATATGTAGCAATTGCATAAAATTTCAACATGCTTTACAATTGCACAACTAGGCAACCCCTGGCTATAAATAAGATGGGCAATGCATTTCAAGTGTATCCAAACATCTTTTCTAAACACCAAAAAAATGAAGTAAAAAATCATATCCCAATTTTACTCTTTTGTGCTTGTCCTTCTCTTAGCCTTTGGCCTAAGTACTTCTTTTACATCAACACCCAACTCATTAAAGCGCTTTGTACGAATTGTGAACCATCTCAACAACAAACCCCTTGGCTATCATTGTAAATCTTTATTTGATGATTTAGGCCTTAGAACTCTTCAACCCAACCAAGAGTGGGAATTCTCTTTTCACCTTAGCCTTATAATTGTGACGGAATTTGAATGCCATTTTTGGTATCAAAACTTCAAAGCTCATTTTGATGTGTATCATGCAGGTGATATTACAGGAGATATTGGCTACCAATGTGGCGGGGATCATTGCATTTGGACAGCACAAAAGGATGGATTCTACTTATATAATATTAAGTCAAATCTTAATGTAAAGATGCACGATTGGAACTTATAAATATTAAGGTGATGAAAAGTTCACATATCAAAATAATATAAAAGTGATGATTTGACAAGGGAAAAATATATGGATTTTGCAACCTAGCTAAAATAGTAGTCTCATTGACATCAATACCAATTCAGTCACTCCCTTTCTTTTTATTTAAAAAAAAAAAAAATCTTTTTGTAGATGCTCTATTTTACAACTTTTGTTTAACTTCACACAAAGGTAAAACAACCATTTTGCATAGTAAGGGAAAATTCGTATTTTTTTAAGAAACACAAAAAAAATTAATCATAATTTTGACCGCTCAATCTTTCGATGCATTATTGAAAATAAATCTTTGACGAGAAATTACAAGATTTTGGTGTTTAAAGTGATTGTATGTATGCTGTGGTTTTTGTTTGAAAGATAATTCCAATCTAACCCCACATTTTATAAACGGATAAATTTCAAAGAGCCTCCCTGCAAATACAGGTCTAGGTTGAGTTTTATGTGTACATAATTATATTCAGTTTGAGCTTTAAGCAAGAGGTCAATGCAATTGTACGTCTACATGAATGGGCATTTGCTGAGGAATTGGATCAACTAAACTACACCGGGCCAAAATCATCTTTTCTTTTTTCTTTTTTATGTGTTTTAAATCAAGTCACAAAATGGCACGATGACAAAATTTAATCCAATTAATCGAACTTCGAAACCGAGGTTTATATTTTGAATATCGATTATCGATTAGTAATTTTTGTCATTAGAATATATATGTACAAAATCGGAGAACCTGATTATGAGCATGTCATGGATGAAACTTTTTTTTTTTTTTTTTTTAATGTAATAAGGGTGTATTTGAATTAGCATATTATTATCACCCACACTCTTGGTAAGATAGTTACTCCACAAATATAAGTGCTTATAGAGTGTGGGGGGTAAGGGTTAGGGTTTAAATCTCTAGGAGGGAGTTTCACACACATATGCACTTAAATTAAATTAAAGTAAAATTTATATCTTAAATTTTAAAAAATATAAATAAATAAATAAATAACTTATTTGTTAAGTTAGTATGAAAGTATAATTTTACTTTTGAAAAATAAGTTTTAAATTGTACAGTATATAAATAAGATAATATAAACTAATTGGGAAAAAAAAAAAAAACCCTAATTTAGACGCACTATTAGTTAGCACTCCTATTGTATATCATTATTTTCCATCTTTCTTTACGAAGGAACTAGAAGTGTTGTGGGTTCTAGTTAGTTCAACTGGTAAAGTCTATGATAGTTGTATAAGAGATCTGGGTTTAATTTCTGCCTACACGAAAAACTGATTGGTGTCTTAGTCTGATGATAAAGAGTTATCATTAAGAGCAGACGCTATAGGTTGAAACTCTCTAAAAAAAAAAAAAAACTAGTAGTGCCATCCACACAATATATTGGTAAAAGTATCTGAGGTTAGCATCTCACTTTTTAAAACAATGATCCACATAAATCTCAAAATTCAATGCCTTAAAAAACAAATAAAATGAAGGAAAAAATTAGAGAGAGTAAAAAAAAAAACAATTATCGTCATTATTATTTTCTATTTGTTAAGCCAAAATGAAATTGGAACAATTATGGTCCACATAAATGTCAAAATTCAATGCCTTCTCATCTACTCATTTATTTAATTTTCTCAAGTAGTGGTTCGAGTTTTCTAAAATGCTACGGAACTGATGTTAACCTTGCTTTTCGGGAAAAAATGATGTTGACCTTCAATTTTGTAGAAATTGGAAGCTCATATAAGATAGGTCCCGTTAAACACAATTTAAAGGTTGAGAACATTTATTAGGTAACCATGTGCGGTAAATGAGAATAATTCTACCGCTACTACAAACTTTACTACATTAAAATTAACAAACTGATGTAAATTTGTAAATTTACATTAATTATGAATGACAAAACTTATGGTATAATATTTTAAGTGATGTTCCTTATGATCCCCTCTTAAAATTCTGTCATGTGGTTACTTAACCAAAAAAATACATTTTCATTCTATGAGAATAAAATCTACTTGGCAGAATCTTAAAAGAAGAATCTAAGAAACAACAATTAAGTATTGTGTCTAAATTTTGTCTAATTATGAAATAGTTAAAGCTCACCAAATTATATTTATTGTCATATCAATTTATATTGTCATTCTTTATTTGATTCTTTTTTTTAGATGAAATCATTCTTTATTTGATTGCTAACCGGTAACCATGAGCTAATGTGGTTAACTTAACTTAAAGAATTTCAGATAGTTGAATAAGATATATGAAGTTTAATTCCCGCCTACATCAGAAACTGATTAGTATCTTGATCTGATAATAAAGAGCTATTATCAGGAGTGGATAATATAGGTTAAAACTCTATTAAAAAGAAAAATGTAATTTACAGACTAGTAATTTATTCCCTATGCGTAATGCACCTCAATATCGCCACATGCCTAACCTTGTAGGTCTCAATTGTCGCAAGACAGGTTGTATATTAAATTCAATACAAGTACAAAGTCAGGCTTGTAACTAATAAGTTTACATTCTCAATAAATAAAAAAGAAATAAAAATAAAAAATAAAAAAAGAGAGAGAAGAAGAAGAAGAAGGAAATGAGTTTTCCTATGACCAAAACTAATTGGTGTGTCTCCTCAGTTAATGTTAATTTGAATATATTATTTTTATAGATGCTATAAAATTGAACACTAATAATGATTCCAGATTAAAATTTGCAAGAATCATGCTCTTCATAACGATTACTATAATAAACGTATTGGTGAAAATGGAAGTTTCAAGATCCAACTATTGTTTTGCTGCCCAACTTGAGAAGTCAAAGTTAAGTTCAAACAAATCAAGAAGACCACGGAACCCCTTCACATATATTGATATAAAACCTCACAAATTCTTCTTTGTTGTTAGTGATCTCTCAAAGAAAATCATGGGTTTCAGTTTTGAAAAGCAGGACCTTGATTTGGTATTGGTCCCTACTGGGTTGCTGATCATGTTTGTTTACCACCTAGACCTCCTTTACAGATACATTTATAGACCTCACACCACATTCATGGGGTCTGAGAACAATGAGAAGAGAGCTTGGGTTGAAAATATTATGAAGGCAAGGATTACTCCCTTTTCTTTCATTCTTTTTGGTTAGACAGAATTTGTATGTTTAAGCAGATTTTCATAATTTTTACTGAATGGAAATTGCAGGATAAGAAAAAGAACGTTAGCGTTGCTCTAACTGTGACCAGTTCCAACATTACTGCAGCAATTTACTTGGCAACAATCTCTTTGACTTTGTGCTCTCTCATTGGAGCTTGGATTACAAACTCTACCTTTACCCTCCTTGATAGTACTATAATCTATGGCGACACAAGTGAATCCACCATGGCTCTCAAGTACATAAGCCTCCTAACCTGCTTTCTTCTTGCTTTTTCATGCTTTGTTCAGTCAGCAAGGCATCTCGTCAATGCAAGCTATTTAATAAGCAACCCAAGTAATGATGTATCTGCGAGTAGTGTGGTATTGCCAGTTATAAGGGGAGGTGAATTTTGGTCACTTGGGCTTAGAGCACTATATTTTGCTCTTAATTTGCTGCTATGGTTTTTTGGTCCAATACCCATGTTCGTTTGCTCTATCAGTATTGTCATAATCCTCCATTGCCTCGACACCAATTCACATTTACTACTGAAGCAATTGGATTCACTTACAAGGGGCTAAGAATCTTAAAGCCAAGGTCTATAGCATTTGGAAGACGAAGATCTATCAACATTTTTTATTCACACAAGCTCATTGGGTGTGCACCACAGCTAGATTGTAGAAAGATAAAATTAAAAAAAAAAAAAAAAGGTGTCATAAACACTAAAATAGTCTTGCAATCATGAACTATTTGTTTTTTTTTTTTTTTTTTTTTTTTTTTTTTTTTGAGAATTCATGAACTATTTGTTTATTGACGTAGAATAACGCCATTGAGAGCTGGGCCCACTCATTATGTAACAATGAACTCTTTTTTTTTTTTTTTTGCTGAATATGTAACAATGAACTTATTCCCTATTATATGCTACCCATCTGATAATTTTCTTCATATTCACAATGCATCCTCAGCTACTTGTGGGACTTGAACAAAATAATCAGCAATACGGTATCTTTGATACATGTCGCCCCAGTGTAAAAAGAGAATAATAAGAGTTTGGGTTTTGTTTTACTTCCTTAAAAATATTCAAATCTAAATACTATTGTATAGATTATATGAGAACTCTTAAATACTATAAGATTGCTTTGAAGGTATTTGGACTACATAAGAACTCCTAAATACAGTTAAATTGTTTTGGAGATTCTAGTGGCAGTGATTAATGATGATCATCCAATGTCTTAATTTTAGCGGTAATTTAACATAGTGTTAGTAGGTCACTCCTAAGAATTGGCCTTGGCCCCCATAATCTCATGCTAATGCTTTTTGCTTTGTGTTTGTGTATGGCATGAATGGATTAATTTTAAAGAGGCTCCCTGCAAATACAATTCCAGCTTGAATTTTTTGTGCATATTATGTACAAAATTATATTCAGCTTGAGCTTTAAGCAAGAGGCCAATGCAATTGAACGTAAAGGAATCAGTACTCCCCCATCCACCATTGCTCTCTAGTCTCAAGATATTGGTAAAAGTATCTGAGGTTAGATCTCATTTTTAAAAACATTGGTCCATATAAATCTCAAAATTCAATGCCTAAACAAATAAAATGAAGGGAAAAATTAGAGGTAAAAAAAAAAACAATTAAGTGTGTAAATGACTAAATGGTCCTGGACTAATGAAGGTATTATTGTCATCGTCATTATCTATTTCTTAAGCCAACATTAAGACTTAATGCATTTATTTCATTTGTGAGGTAGTAGTTCGAGTTGTTTTCTAACAAGCTACGTAAGTGATGTTAACCTTGCTTTTGGGGAAAAAATGATGTTGACCTTCAATTTTGTAGAAATTGAAAACTCATCTAGGATGGGTCCCATTAATTTTCTAGAAACACTATTTAGAGGTTGAGACTTGAGACCATTTATTTGATGAATATAAGCGGTGAGCCCATTCTTTATTTGGCTTCTAACCAGTAACCCAGTAATGCACATCAATATTCATGCCACTTGCCTAACCTTGTGGGTCTCAACTGTAGGCCTCACACCACAAGTTGCATATCATATTCAATATCACAAGTACATGAAGTGAGGCTACTAGCTAATAAGTTGAAGAAAGTACCCAAAAAAAATATAAATTTGATACCTATTAATGTGACAGATTGTTAGTGATAAAAAAAATTAACATTATTGCTGGACCTAAATAAGAACCAATAAAGATTTGTCAATTCAACTAGCATGAAAAATGTTATTATTATTTTTTTATTTTTTTGTGTATGAATTAGTCAATAAGTTTACTGAAGACCAAATATAATTGATCTGTATAATGTTAATTTGGATTTATTTTTATAAATTTTTCATGCATGATTCCAGATTAAAATTTAAAATATCATGCACTTCATAAGGACTAAACTACTACAATAATTTTGTTGTTTATATACTATTTTTATTTTTATTTTTTATAAACATATAGGTGAAAATGGAAATTCCGACTTCTTGTTGCTGCCCAACTCCAGAAGTCAAAGTTGCGTTTAAAGAAATCAAGAAGACAACGGAACCCCTTCACATATAAACTTCACAAACTCATCTTTGTTGTTGGTTACCTCTCAAAGAAAATCATGGGTTTCAGCTTCGGAAGGCAGGACCTTGATTTGGTATTGGTCCCTAGTGGGTTGCTGATCATGTTTGTTTACCACCTGGTCCTCCTTTTCAGATACATTCATAGACCTCACACCACATTCATGGGGTTTGAGAACAATGACAAGAGAGCCTGGGTTGAAAGTATCATGAAGGCAAGTATTACTTCCTTTTCTTTCATCCTTTTTGGTTACACAGAATTTGTTTAGACAGATTTGCTCAATTACCTTTGGAAATATTGCAGGATAAGGAAAAGAACGTTAGCACTGCTCTAACTGTGATCAATTCCAACACTAATGCATCAATTTACTTGGCAACAATCTCTTTGACTTTGTGCTCTATCATTGGAGTTTGGATTGCAAACTCTGCCAGTGTTGTCTTTGAGAGTAAAATAATCATTGGCGACACAAGGCAATCCACCATGGCTATCAAGTTCATAACCCTCCTAACCTGCTTTCTCCTTGCTTTTTCATGCTTTGTTCAGTCAGCAAGGCATCTTGTCCATGCAAGCTATTTAATAAGCAACCCAAGTAATGATGTATCTGCGAGTAGTGTGGAATCGTCTGTCATAAGGGGAGGTGAACTTTGGTCACTTGGGCTTAGAGCACTATATTTTGCTCTTAATTTGCTGCTATGGTTTTTTGGTCCAATACCCATGTTTATTTGCTCTGTCTGTATTGTGATACTCCTCCATTACCTCGAGAGCAATTCAACTCCGTTCAATGAGTATGGTTCTGGAACCCAGACAGCCAAAAGGAATGCTCGGCGGGATGTCCAAGGCAGCTACTATTAATAAGCATCATAATGTGCAAGGTCTAATTCTTGCCTCAATTTGTATTGTTAAAATGAATTATTGGACATTAAATTTCTGTTAGGAACTATGATTGATGCAAGTAATTTTATTTGAATTCATGTCCGAAAGAATCAAAATTTTACAGATTCAAAAATCAAGAGTACATTTTCTTCTCAGGTAAATGTATTAAGATTCAGAATAAGTTGTCAAAAGAAGGTTCTGAGTGTTGTTAATTACAACAAAAAGTTAGAAAAGATTATCTAAGATAGCTGAAATTATTTTAACCGTAAGTTCATTTACCTATGTTCCAATCTTAAAACCATTTCCTGGTTAGAAACGGCAATTTGTCTCCCTCAATCCTGTTTGATTAGTGAGTCATTGTTTGCAATCTCTGCGCAAAAGCTTGACAGCAGCATAAACCATGTGTGGATACTTGTTCTCTAAGCAAAGTGAGTTGTAACTTGTAAGTTTGTTGATGTTTTATTCTTTACACGCAACTTAAGTTGTATAAGCTTGATAGACAAACTCGGATAATTTTCCCACTTAAAAAATAAATTCAGCATGACTTTGTGGTTGGATCATATGGTATAGCATCACAACACGTGGCTCCAGTCCTCAAAGTCACATGCATCATTGACTTGTATCAGTACAACTCAATTTTAGCCTGCCTTGCATTATAATAATTGTTGGGAGATTCAGAATAGCCAATTAGATATTACATCTTATTGTTTTTCAAGTGATAAATAAGTTCTGTAACATCAAATTGAAGTTGGATGAACGTGATAGATTTAAAGGCAGGGGGGAATGATTAAGATTTTTTTATGAAAATAATTAATGATTAAGATCTTTACCCATCTTGAGCAATTATATATCTTATGGTAGTCTGAACAATTGCATCCACATTAATCAAGACAAGAACATCCCCATGTCATAAAGCAAACTATACTTTGTCCTTGGGGATTGCCAAAGAAATATATCAAACTAGAATGAACTTGTCTTGGCACTAAAGTAATTTGGTAGAAAGTAACTAGGGTGTGTATATGGTATATAGATAATAAAGTAAGGGGTAATTTTTTGAAAGAGGACTCACACCAAGGATTTCAAGCAAGAGTCTGAACTTGTTAGAATTGAATAGCCTACTTTCTATGTTTTAGACCAACCAGTGGGATTGATCAAAGGCACTTTGAACATTAAGTAAGTCTAGAATGCATACCTCATAAAGAGCTTGTTCGAACTTGGGTGGCATGCTTAGCCGCTTGAGAAGTGTTCCTAAGGCCAAAGTCATCCCATCGAGGATATTTCCTCAAATCACACAAAAAAATCTATAGTACTGGCATTAAATGTCGTTAGGACACCATCACCTTGCCCCCAAAGTTTGAAGGTTGAAAACACTAGTGATGTCTCTGTTTTATCCTACTAATCATGACATGGGCTGCCAGTTAGGTCCCTAATAGCTGATCATAATTCAAATTCTATTAACCACAAGCATAAATCATACTTTGTCATTTTCTATATGTATATGTTGAAAATTAACATCATGATTTTTTTTTTTTTTGGGGGTAAATTACATTGACACCTCTGAGAAATAGTGAAATTAGACCCCTATACCCGATTTTCAAGAAACGACATTTCTTCCCCCAAAATGATCACAATAATTGACACATAGCTTAAAAATTGGGTATAGTGAGTTTAATTTTGCTATATGTAGGGGATATCAGTATAATTTAGCCTTAAAAAATCCATTGCTTGCCTCAAAAACCTACATTGTGTATACTTATTGTTCACCTCAATGCAGTAAATGAAAATTTTAAGTTTGGAAATTAAACAATTGAAAAATGTTTCACAAATGTAATTATTTATTGATGAATGAATTTGTACAATTCTCTACATTTATATTAAATTACAAAAGAATAATCAATGAATTAAATCTTTTTGAAAAATTCTTTGATTCGAGAAATGTTTCAATGCATTATTTGTTGTATATATGAGTATATACCATGCAGGTTGTAATATGTCTGAGTAAATTTACTTGAAAAGTATTAAAAAAAAAATAGAGAAAATTATTTATAATTAAGTTTTGGTTTTTTTTTTTTTTTTTGGTTCGTAGGACTTGCACATGTTCTGAAAACTTCTCTCTCAGACTCTCTGTAGTCTTAGACAGTAGCAGCTACACACTTACAGTTTTTCTTGTGAGATTCAACCTCTCAAATCTGGTTCTTTTCAGATTGTGGTAGAGGTCGTGTTCTTTTCTTTCCCTTTTTCTATTTCTTTCTTCTTAAATCTTCTTTCTCTTTGTCTTTTAAATACTTTGCATTGTTCTTTTCTATCTGTCTTGACAGAATTTCATGCAACTTAGAAATTAAACCATTATTTTTATATTGATTCAAATGCTGTTAGACCACTTCCATAACAACCACACGTGTCTTAGATTCTATAGGAAATATCCCTAGCATCCAAATTCATTGTATACAATTTAATACATAAGTTATCATGCTTAAACACAGAATCTGTTACAGAGGCAGCTCTGAAACATTTTCTTGTAAAATCATAAAATGATTGCAAATAGTCTTATTATCATTTGGGGATTTTTATACACTCATTAGACATGCTAGAAAACACTTACAGTCATTTAAACAAGTAGAGCAAAAATACACACAACAAAAATCCCAGCAGCAGCATAAAAAATACTCATCCTAACTTTTTCTTACTTCCTTAATCATATAAAATCATTAATTAGTAAAAACCATAATCTACCTTCAACAAACCATCAACACAATTTCAAAGCTTCTTAAAACACAATATATATATATATGGACAATAGAGTAAAAGAATTACATTTCCCCTTACCCTAGACATGGATTCTTGGAGTGATAGAGCTAGAATCACTTTAGCTTCAAGTTGGATACAAAATCTTGAGAATAATTGAAAGAAACACCTTTCCTTGCTGCTGGACTCATAGGTGTGAAAGGGAGAAAAGAGTTGAGAGCTTTTCCTTCTTTTGGTGTTGGACCCGTGAGAATGAAAGAGGGAGAGTGTTCTTGATTGTTGTATTTGCTTTGAAAGAGTCAAATAAGAGATAAAATGGAGACTTATCTTCCTTTTGGTGTGTGTGAACCCGTCGACTCAAGAGAAAGACTCAAGGGAGCTTCCTAGCTCTTTCCTTAAGAGAAAAGAGTGCAAAGTGTGCTGAAATTTCTGATTTGCTTGGACCCGTGGAAAATGAGAGGAAGTGTGTTTCTTGGATGTTTGTCTTGAGAAAAGTCAAGGAAGAAGTGAGGTGGAACTTGGTGATTGCATGGCCAACCAAGTCTTGGTCTTTGGGTTTGTCAACATGCATGAAACTTTGGCATTATGTGTTGAATTCCCATTGGTTGCATGTGGGTGAAATTTCTACTATACTATCTCATTCATCATGCATGATTAAAACACCAACTATGTATCTAATAACTTAAACCACTTAATATAGTTTTGTACATACTTAGTATATATACATTGTTGAGGTTCAAAATTGACCACAGCCCAAGGCCCAAAGAAAAAATAACACATTGGGCTATCCTATAATGAAGAAAGAAAAGAAAAAGAAAGAAGAGAAGGACGAAAGAAAAGCCCAAAGAATTGGGATCCAAAGACCCATGAAGGGAAAAGGCACTAAAAAATACATAAAGAAAAAAAAGGGAAGGCCCAGTCAGCCAAAGTTAGTAAGCCAAAAAGAAGCAAGGGGAAATTGGGCTAGGATCCCAGAAAATGCTAGAGCCTAGGGATCTCTGGGACGCACAACACTGCCCAAATAAGATCCCAACGGTTGAAGAGAAAAACTGGGTCTCAAACGCCTAGTCATGTAGTGAGGGATCAGAAAGTATAGAGCAAACATTCATGGACAAAGTAGCTATACCGCAAGGAACCAAAGATGAGAATAACAAAAAGTAGAAGCAGCTGGAAGAGAACTTTCAACTCAGCAACAAAAGATTCTAGCTATTTGAGAAAAATGACAAAAGTGGAGGACAACCAAAAGAGCTGAAAAAGTGAAGAGGACCAAATATCTAAGATCAGCAACCTGAGGGGATCTTGTAAATAGAGCTAGGGACTTTCAACTTGGTCACACCAAAAGAAAGAAGTTATGAAGAAAAAGGAAAAGACCAGCTCCTAGGCAACTGTCATAGCACGAGCTCTGAGGGGCAAAAGAGAGAAATTACTAGTACCTCGGAGCCCTAGAAACACACTATAAAAGGAAGAGAAAACCCAGGTTGAAGGGATCGGATTTTTGGGAGAAAGAATATCATAACAGAGCCATTAGAACTCTGTAAAATTTAAAAAAAAACAGAGGAACATCCATGGTATCCCAGAAAAATAGCCACTATAGCACATACTCGGATTTAAAAGATTCAAACCTTGCAAGGCTTAGAGGCTCGAATAGCCATCAAAGTCTGTAACTTTTAATCTTATTTAAACCTTGTATCATGTCTTAGTGAGCACATTGTAAACATAATCCAAGAAAAAGTTAATAAAGTTTCTCTCATTAACCTTGGACCTCTAACCATTGTTCTGCTCTAATACTTTTTACTTCTTTTTGCATTTTATTTGCTGCCTTTGTTGTTATTCAATACATATATTCTTGTTTGTTAGTTTATTTGTATTGTAGGAAGTTTGCCCTGTGCACCACTTGGTTCTTAAATAGCCCTATTAGCTGTGGTGAACCGAGCCCAGTCCACCGAACTACAACTATTTGGCCCAGGATCCTTAGGCTTGTGTGCTAAAGAAAAAAAAGCACTCACACATACATAATACAAATAGCCATTCAATTATTTATAATCTTTACAATTCTTATTTAATGGCATTATAAAATAATATGTTTATTAAATACTCTTATAATAATTTTAGAAAGTAAGTGGCTTAAAAATAATAATTAACCATTCAAACACATAGTTTAATTATAAAATTGGGTCAGGGTGTTACAATATATATATAGAGACACACACACACACACCTACCTTGGTTAACCAGCTCAAATCCTAATGAACTTCGTATATTCCTTTTTGTGTGAGTTATTCCTTAAAATCCAAAGTGAAAAGGATCATTTTATTTGACTAAATTTCTCTCAACCTGACAAAAAATGTATTTAATTTGATTAAAAAAAATATTTAGCATTTCTAAGAATTTTCCCGTGCATTGCACGGATTAGCTACTAGTATTCACTAATAATTGAGAATAATATCTTTACCATAGATGTCACACCCTCAAAATTATATATATATATATATATATATATATATATATATATATATATATATATATATATTGTAAAGATGCCATCTTTAGTCTTTTCCGTAATGCTTGGTGGGCTGATTAGGAAATGGCAGCCACTTTTTTATCGGATGTCCCCGAAGGGACTGGCAACCACTTTTTTGTTTTAGGTTTTAAGTAGGAAATGGCAACTTGCAAGGTATTATATGTAATTTCAAAGTCTTATAATTGTCCACATTATGCGTGAGAAATCACATATTGATAATAATATTTTGCTATTATATATGTTAGATATTTGTCTTAATTTCCTTTTATAAAAAATATGAAAAATAGTAAATAATTTAATATATTTTATTTAAAAATATATGTACACGTTTAAGGCAAGAAAAACTCGAGGAAGGTAGGGTAGGGTAAGGTGGGCCAGGGCAGGTTAAGGCATTTTGCACTCCTTACATCCCACCTTATCTTGTAACATAAAAATAAGTTTCAAGAATTCTTTTTTTTTTTTTTTTTTTTAAATGATGATAAACAAGTTGTGGCTTTCCTCCTTTTTTTTTCTTTTTTGGCTGGGTAATTAAGGGAGGATAGAACCCCCGAGCTCTACGATTACAACTTAACCGGGTGCCACTAGACTACAAGACCCAGTAACAAGTTGTGGCTTTCTTGAAATGGTTAAAACTTTACTCAATTATATTACTTATTAGGAATAAGATAAAGTCTTCCTCCAAACGGTGTTGAAGGATTCTCTTCCAACTTTTATAAGACCATCTATCTATATTAAATAGCATAATTCATTAAATATTTATTTATTTATTTATCTATATATCTATATAAAAAAAGGAGAGTTTCGGAGGTTTGTTTTGCATATAGATGGTGGTTTTATAGAGTCTTCTGGTTTTGTTGCTTTGTCAATACCACTGACAAGAGTGTGTAGTGCAATAGCCTATGAAGTCACCTTTCTACCCCTAAAAGCATTTGTAAGTTAAAGAAAGTTAATGGTGTTTTCGTTCTCAAGTATATTAGTTAACTACCCCACTGAACACTCCTAGCAGGCTTCGGTAGCTAGCAGAAGTTTGGGGAATGCTTTTACGCGCTCTCTTGTAACTAATTAAAGTAGAGAGGGGATGGACATGGGAGCAGAAAATATGAGTTGAAACTTGAAAACGTTTACTTCAGCTCTATTAAAATTGTTTAGTTTTTCTTGGTGGAATTTTATAGCATTTTTTACTTTAAAGGGGCATTTGGCTCTAAATTAAAAAGTCAACTTATTTTACTATTGAACTTATTTTTGTTATTATTTATGAGTCTTATTGCACTTTTTTGGTACTATTCATAAGTCTCATTGTACTATTTCACTTTTACTTTTATCTACAGTACTTTCAGTAAAAAGTTTTCAGTTTTAGCAAAACTAGTCGCTAACCCGTGCGATGCACGGGAAAGGTACCAATTTTTTCCAAATGATTTGACATTAGCTATTGGAATTGAACATCAATTCTCTAGTAGCACGTTCTTATTTTTTAATTTCATTTATTTCATGTCTTCCACTAAATATTCAATGCATTCATTATATTTAAAAAACGTTGAAGTTTAGATATTATTTTTCAGTTCCTCTTGATTTTAAAGACACAACTATTGAATCTCAACAACATACCAATGCAAATATTAATTACTTAAAATTCGAAATAAATTATTTATACATGATAAGTTACAATTCAAATTGAGTCTTATGAGTTTTTTAAATGTAAAGAGAACACTACAATATTTAGAAATTAGATGTAAATAGACAAAGAAAATTGAGTCTTACGAGTTTTTATTTAGAAATTAGATGTAAATAGACAAACAATTAACGCTATAGTAAAAAAAAATCCACAAATAACTAAATATAAGAGTTTAATTCCTCTTTGTTTCAATTTAAAACCAAATTGTGCATAAAAGCCAAAAAATTTCGTTCATTCCAATGTCTTTAGTATCAAAATCACAAATTCATTAAAACCAAATTGTGCATAGAAAATCTTAGAGATTGAAAGACAACTTTAAAGTGTTTTTTGTATCTTCTTCTTTTGTTGCTTTGTAGTAGTCCATGAATATGCCCTTTTGTTTTCCTTAAGTACAGATGTTGGTGTGAGTTGCACATTGGTTTGAACATCAAATTTTTGAAATTTTGTACAATCACCATCTTCTTCAATTGATAAGTTGTTGCTACATTCATTTGAAGTATCACTGATGTAAACCTGGCAATAGAACAGGTTGAGGAATGTATTACAACATATTCATCTAAAATATCATATTTGTAATTTTTCCAAATTAAAGAATACTTACTTCTGTCATTTTATCAAGCTGAATTGCTTTGTCAGTTTCTTCAAAAGAGTCAAAAAGTTTCTTGATAGTGAATATTTCCCATCCATAGTTGAAATTATAATTATTTAGCTGTATTTGGAAAACAAATTGTTTTCCTTTCAGATTTTCTATTTGCACAGGAAGGATGACTTCATCGGGCTCCTAACAAAAGTAACATATTTCAGATTGTACAGTCAAGTAAAGTTTAGTAAATATTAAATAGTAATTTTATCTTCGACATTCTCACCTCTAAAGATTTATTCAAAAGGTCTTTGGCTGATATGTTGAGTAATTTTTCTGCTTCTGAATCAAATAAAATGAATGTGGCCATTCCTGAGCTATCTTCAACTTTTAATTGAATTCTATACCTGATAAAAGAAATGACATATATAATGTTAATATCATATTATTTGTTGTGTATTTTAATATAAAAAGTAAACATTTCCATTTTGTATACCTTGTGATTGGAAAGCATGCTTTTTTGTTGCAATTTTCACACCAGAAAAATTCTTCTCTTGATTTTACCTTTCTACGACATACTTCGCAAGAGATAAAGTACCAACCAGAATGATCTATGTCAATGTTTATAATCTTTCCTTGACAGGTAAAGATCGTTTCCTAGAAATTGAATTCAATATTAATCAGTTTATAATTTTATAGTTAAATTTTGTAAAAGCAAGTCTATAATACATAAAGCAACGTTAAGGACACAATGTTATTGTTGAAGGTATATTTTTTTCTTACCTTATTATCAGAGTCCCACATTATTTTTTTTATTTCACTTATGGTTGTTCTGTTGATGTTCATCTCTTCTTCAATTGTTAGTTGTGGTTTGAATTGCTTGGGCATTTGTACTATTGGTTGGTTATTTTCCACCAGCCTATTATATTACATAAAAATATTAGACATAGTATTGTAGAGACTGTAAATATATTAAAAATGTGAGTCCAACACAAAACACTTACTGATCTTTGAATTCAGTAGTCTCAGGAATGTCCAAATCAATATAAACTCTTGTTCCACTTGTTGACGATAAATTATACTCTCCTGAAATGCATGGGATTCATTAGAAAAAAAATACATCGAAGTTTCAATGGAATGATTACTGTAACAGTGAGAGGTCTAGATTAGAGAGCATAGTATCTTGTAGACATGTACAATACAGAGGTAAATAATCCAATTTTGCTATGGTAGATATAGATGCTAAAGATAATGACACTTGAGTAAATGTTTGTCACATTTTGAAAACCAAAGGACCCCAAAAACCATGCTCTTGAAACGGATTTTTAAAAAAAAGAAAAGAAAAATCTCTCTCAACAAAGAAAAATGTAAAGGGAGGCAATGAATCCCCCAACAATAAGTGATGAATATCTTTTTAATTCTTATACATTGAAATGATTTTTCTCTGCTCAATAATTTAGAGACATAATTATCTTGATTCATTTGATGCTTCCATAATAATTTAGCCAAAATCCTTTGTATTTCAAACAATTGGATGATATGTTATGTAGTTCAGAAGATGGTTATAAAGAGAAATGAACTTGCCTTTAAAAGTCTTGACAGTCAAACATGTAGCAATTATGATAAAAGGGCCTGGATTTTCAGTAAAGAAGCTGTCCTCAACTTCATTTGCAACTGATCCCCAAAGTGTGAGCTTTATTTCATTTCCTCTGTTCAAATTTTTCAATGGTGCAGTGTAAGTTCATATAATATAAGTGCATGTATTGGCTTATCAAAAATAAATAAATAAAAAGTGCATGTATTGAAAATAATTTTTATTTTTTTTAAAAAAGACATACTCTATAGTCATGACATTTATGTTTCTCATGGAGACATTTGATCCTTTGATGCAAGGTTGCTCAATCGGTCCAACACCAATCACATTTGCAATGATATCTAGGCATTACAAAGATGTGAATTTAATTATTTTCATATATAACAATAATATAATGCATAATTATTAAAAAATTTAATATAACGCATAATATATAGAGATACCTGATAGCTGGACATATTTATTAACGCGTTCATGTATTTTATTGTAGTCAACAAATTCAAATTTATGACGCGGTATATCAACATCAATCTCCTTTATTTCCTTAATGCTAGTTTTCAATGTGAACATGATCTTGATGTCATTGTCTATTGGTCTATACAATGCATTGCCATCAACCACTTGAAAATAAGAGAGTTCATAAAATTTTCCTTCTTGCAGAAGAGGCTTGAACTTTTTAGCAATATTATTTCGAATGATTGCATGTATTGAATTACTCTGCAAGTAAAGTGCATCAGTTTTATATAGATAGAGTTCATGGTATATATAATGATCAAACAATATTAAAAGCTATAGAAGAAAAACAAACCTGCTCATCGATTAAAATCATATCTAAACTAATAATATCATTATTTTTTGAGTTGATTGCATTCCACATCCTTGATATTCTGATCTTGACTTTCCAATTTTCTTTGTGTTTGTCTATAACTGCATCAATTCTATTTTTAACTTCATTATCAGTTTCATAAATATAAAGCTGTGCATACTTAGGTTTTTGGCCATGGACAGGAAGAAGTGATCCAATTCTATGATGAGTTTGACCATTTACACGAAACACATATGGACCAGAACCATTATTCACTGATCTGTCAACATTACCCCCCAAAGAAGTGAAAGCAAAGAGAGAGTTGTAGATTCTTATCCCTAGTTGAAAGTTTATTGATCTCTGATCACTATTAATATTGAGTAAGTTTCCAAGAAAGGGTGGAGGTTCTTTCAATAGAGGGAGTTTAACTCTTCCTTCAGAACAGCACAAACTAAACTTCGGTTTTGTAGGCGTTTTTGACTTTACAGTTCTCTCTCCATACCAAAGTTGAGCTCCACAATGTTCACATACTATTGTTGGAGGTCCTAAATCCAATGGTTCTGTAAATTTTCCTATGACAACAAAAACAAAAATTCACTTTTTCTTCCTCATTTTAGAACTTTTTGGGAGAACTAAAAAATGTAACACTTACGTTGTTTTCTGCTTTCATCATTAATGCTATATTGTCTACGTCGAATACTCCTTTCGAATGGCTCCTCATCTCTTGTTCTTGTTTGGCCTAGGTTACATACTAATTATTATGTTACATACTAATTATGAGTTTTTAAAAGAAAAATATTTTTTTAATATGTCAATATCGTACCCTTTTTATTTCTCTTTTCAGATAAAATTAATCTTCGTCTCAATCTTGCATAGAAAGCGGACTTCATGCTTGGGGAATAAACTAAAAGCAAAGCATTCACAAAAATTTAATTCATGAATATAACTATATAGCAAAAACATATATTACAAATTAATAGTTACATGTCATAGAAAGGGGAAAAATTGAAGAAAAATATAGCATTCACATACTAACTTCAGAATTAAAAAAACATAAAGATGTGATTATTTGATAAAATACAAATTGTATTACCAATAAATATGCAATAAACAGTACAAAATAAAGTAAAAGACTGGTAAATACCTGACTT
Organism: Quercus rubra; assembly: GCA_035136125.1. Lineage (NCBI taxonomy): Eukaryota > Viridiplantae > Streptophyta > Magnoliopsida > Fagales > Fagaceae > Quercus > Quercus rubra. The sequence goes on along the minus strand of CM068734.1, from coordinate 38,801,816 downwards.
TCCTCGTCTTGTAGTTGTATTACCAAATAAGCCAGATATCAAAATGCTAAATTCCTACCTGCAAAACCATAATAATCCAATTTCCAGTCAAGAATCATTAATAGAAGACAAATAGTACAGTGCAGCGAAAAAAAACAGATTTAAAACAGCAACCATATATTTGCTACTGCACACATATATACAGCAAGTTTTTCATCACAATGATAAAAAAGCAGATTTAAAACAGCAACCATATATACAACATATTAAAACTGTACACATATATACAGCCAACCAAAAAAAGAAAAACTACCTATTTTTTCCAAATGATGTGACATTAGAGCCAACAAACATCATTATTATGTACACATATATACAGCCACCAAACCAAAGTTGACAACAACAACAAAAGATGCAACCAAAGCTCTCTTCAGGTTTTTCTCCTTCTCATGTCCATTGATTTGCTCTTAATTTGAGGGCAATTGGAACAGCAGGGGGGTATTTGAAATTTTGAGTAACATTAACAGTTTGCTTGCTTAGTAGATTCATCGCAGATTGAAGCCATACTTTTTGCATATATAATTATGTAACAGCACACACTTACTGTTTTGAATGTGGCACAAACTTTATTGACTGGCAATTGCAAACATATATATCAGGAGACTTAATAATAGAGTTAGTCAAAGGGACAGGAAAAGTCAAAGAAATGATTTATTGTTTATTTATTTTGAAAGTCATAAACTTATAATAGCAAAAGGAATGGAATGGATAAATTTGTTCCACTTCCACCCACAAATTTTTTTGGAAAATACTAAAGGCACAACAAATTTCATTATAAAAGTTTTACATATAAACATAACAATGGATATCCTAGATAACACATTAACAACATAATTAAGACATATATTACAAAAATGATACATCAATTTATTACATAACTGTGTTCAAATTAAATTTTTTTTTTCTTGGATATGTATTTGACATATATGTAGTAAAATTTGCATTGCACCTTTACCCCATTCAACTAAAGCACAAATCATTCTTAAAAAAAAAAAAAAACTAAAGCACAAATAAAAAAATAAAGAATAAAGATGACATTAAATTCCTTCTCTCTCTCTCTCTCTCTCTCTCTCTAACATCCAAAGAAAGAAAGAGATCACCAAATTTACACCTAAAGGTTTTCATTCACTTTTGAATTTCAAACCATATTTATTTTTGAATTTTGAATTCGTTTTAATTTTGTTGGAATTTTATAGGATGTAATTGTGACTTAATGCAATCCTTAAAGCCTATTAAAATGAGTCTCCAGAAATGGTTTGAGGCAGTACAATTTGAATAATAAAAAAATTCTTATTAGAGATGTTTCTCTAAGCTTGGTGGTGATTCCAAGTACCATTAGGTGGTGAAGCCTAGGGTTTCAGGTATATTCTAGAAGAAGAAGCCAAAGATTTGTCATGTTCTTTTCATTTCCCTTGTTTCTATTTCCACCCTTGGTCCTGCATCAAAGTGATATCAGAGCATACCTTAATCCAGTTTTGTCCAAAAACAGTTGGGAATCCACCCACTACAATACCTACAATCTGCCACCAACCACCATTGTGAACCTGAAACTAACAATACTACACCAAACCACCATATGACACATATTTAAGTGAAGTACTCCCGATAAAGTCATGAGAAAGTCATACCACATCTTGATGCCCCACAAATTTTGCACTGCCACCACTGCCTCTAAACAAATAGTGAAGGCCACTACCACCAATTCTCAACAATCTGTGCAGCCCATCAACCCTCTCCATAAATGGTTTGAGGCAGTACAATTTGAATAATAAAAAAAATTCTTATTAGAGATGTTTCTCTAAGCTTGGTGGTGATTCCAAGTACCATTAGGTGGTGAAGCCTAGGGTTTCAGGTATATTCTAGAAGAAGAAGCCAAAGATTTGTCATGTTCTTTTCATTTCCCTTGTTTCTATTTCCACCCTTGGTCCTGCATCAAAGTGATACCAGAGCATACCTTAATCCAGTTTTGTCCAAAAACAGTTGGGAATCCACCCACCACAATACCTACAATCTGCCACCAACCACCATTGTGAACCTGAAACTAACAATACTACACCAAACCACCATATGACACATATTTAAGGTGCCCCACAAATTTTGCACTGCCACCACTGCCTCTAAACAAATAGTGAAGGCCACTACCACCAATTCTCAACAATCTGTGCAGCCCATCAACCCTCTCCAGAAATGGTTTGAGGCAGTACAATTTGAATAATAAAAAAATTCTTATTACAGATGTTTCTCTAAGCTTGGTGGTGATTCGAAGTACCATTAGGTGGTGAAGCCTAGGGTTTCAGGTATATTCTAGAAGAAGAAGCCAAAGATTTGTCATGTTCTTTTCATTTCCCTTGTTTCTATTTCCACCCTTGGTCCTGCATCAAAGTGGTATCAGAGCATACCTTAATCCAGTTTTGTCCAAAAACAGTTGAGAATCCACCCACCACAATACCTACAATCTGCCACCAACCAACATTGTGAACCTGAAACTAACAATACTACACCAAACCACCATATGACACATATTTAAGTGAAGTACTCCCCCCATAAAGTCATGAGAAAGTCATATGACACATATTTAAGTGAAGTACTCCGACCAAAAGTCATCAAACTATATAAAATTCTTATAGAATACATAAAAACCAAACTGATCTTCATAAAATCATAAATCAGCATTGCAGAAAGAATTATGGATACAATTAAAAAGAATAAATTCAATTATATTAAATCATGAAATTACAACAGGCAAGCAGATGTCACAAACAACCAAATCGAATTTTACAAAAGAATAAAAAAATATAGATGCTGAGAACATAAAACAACAATCCAACAGAACCACTTATAAGGTTGTCTAACATACACCAGGAGTATGAGTAGTTTAAGCCTCAGCAGAACCACTTTTCAAAGCTCTTTCCAACCTTGCCTCAAATGGAGTAGAGTGCCAATTCACTCTCTTATCCTGCACAACCACAAAAACTTAATCAGAACACTACTCCATCCCCTAAAACAAAAATCTCACTAATCTTTAAAACCTCAATAATTCTTTTTTTTTTTTTTTTGTTGCTTTTTGCTTGGAAATAGATTGATCATAGTTGAGAATCCACCCACCACAATACCTACAATCTGCCACCAACCACCATTGTGAACCTGAAACTAACAATACTACACCAAACCACCATATGACACATATTTAAGTGAAGTACTCCCCCCATAAAGTCATGAGAAAGTCATATGACACATATTTAAGTGAAGTACTCCGACCAAAAGTCATCAAACTATATAAAATTCTTATAGAATACATAAAAACCAAACTGATCTTCATAAAATCATAAATCAGCATTGCAGAAAGAATTATGGATACAATTAAAAAGAATAAATTCAATTATATTAAATCATGAAATTACAACAGGCAAGCAGATGTCACAAACAACCAAATCGAATTTTACAAAAGAATAAAAAAATATAGATGCTGAGAACATAAAACAACAATCCAACAGAACCACTTATAAGGTTGTTTAACATACACCAGGAGTATGAGTAGTTTAAGCCTCAGCAAAACCACTTTTCAAAGCTCTTTCCAAACTTGCCTCAAATGGAGTAGAGTGCCAATTCACTCTCTTATCCTGCACAACCACAAAAACTTAATTAGAACACTACTCCATCCCCTAAAACAAAAATCTCACTAATCTTTAAAACCTCAATAATTCTTTTTTTTTTTTTTTGTTGCTTTTTGCTAACTACACTAAAATCACAGAGGCAAACATTACAATTCAAATTGAGAGAACACTAAAATAGTTAGAAATAAAGCAAACAAATACATGTCAATTTGACCAATAGCTCGGTTTCCAGACACAGAAACATATAACTAAAATTCAAAAAACACAAAAACAATTCAAATTGACCAATAGCTCAGTTTCCACACAAAAACATATAACTAAAATTCAAAAAAAGTTAACAAATCCATACCTTTAACTCTAAACTGAACACGCTAAACTGAAAGACAATAGCTTCAAAACCTAGAAATTGAGCAGCCGTGAAAATAAAAAAAAAACCCCATCATGAAAGGTTTATATATATAGTTATAGAGTCCTAATAGTGATAGAGTTCGGATTCAGAAAAAAAAAAAAAAAAAAATATATATATATATATATATTCAGAACAGAAAAATACCTTTAGGCCGGACTCGATGGGCTGGGTCGGTTGTATTGCCGACCAATATACAACCGACCCAGCCCATTGCAAATGGGGCTGTGCTGGGCTGGTTGAGACCCACGGCAAATGGGGCTCCGTTTCTGGTCACCGACCCAGCCCATTGCAAATGGGGCTGTGCTGGGCTGGATGAGACCCACGGCGGCTCCGTTTCTGGTCACCGACCCAGCCCATTGCAAATGGGGCTGTGCTGGGCTGGATGAGACCCACGGCGAATAGGGCTCCGTTTCTGGTCTGAGGAAGAATGGAAGCTGAGCGGAAGGAGATATCGGATGCAATGGTGGGTATGGTGGATGCGATGCCGTCGTCGGTGGTCTGATGAAGGAGATCGATGGTGTTAGGCAGATCGGTGGTCTGAAGAAGGAGATATCGGATGCGATGGGAAAGCCAGAGGATTGGGAAGGACGTTGCGGCGATGACCGATGGTCGATGGTCGATGGTCGATGATCGATGATCGATGGTCGACGGTAGATGATCGATGGTCGACGGTAGATGATCGATGGTCGATGGTGGGAATGGGAAAGAGCATCGGGAAAGGACTGAGCTGTTTGTTGTTTGTGTTGGTATTTTATTTTATTTTTTGTTTATTTTTTGGTATTTTTTTTTTTTTTAAACATGGTGGTGCGCTGTTTATTTTTTGGTTTTTTTTTTTTTGGTTTTATTTTTAACATTGTGCTGACGTGGAAATTTGTAGAGGCTTTTAACATTGTGCTGACGTGGAAATTTGTAGAGGCTTCAAAAGCTTCGGTTTTATATATATATATAGAATATATATAGATAAGCGGATTTCAAACAGACCATAAAGGAAACTTTTTGGAGTTTATTACTTATAAGAAAATAATATTTAGTAATTAATAAAACTAGCTATAAACCCGGGCGATGGGCAAGAAATTTTGACATTTTTATTTATTTATTATTTATTGATAAGTGAAAGAAGAAATAAGTACATGGAACTTATTAGTCTTAAACTCAAAATTATATAATTATTTTTCTAATGGAGTATAATTATGAGTAATGCTATATCCACAAACTATTTTAATACATTTTTACAAAATGTTGATGTGGTCAATCTCTTATTGATTTTTATCTAGATCCATCATTAATATCACTTTTTCATTTATCAATAAACACTCATCACATCAGCAATTTGTAAAAAATTTTATAAAATAGTTCGTATCTCTAGCATTATTCATAATTGGTATAATGTAGTATATATTTTGTAAGCTAAGCGGTTAATAATTGTTAACCTGCATAATAAACAGTTTGCATTTATAAACTCCATTTATAAATGGTTTACTTTTATAAAATGCAAACTTATTCAAGACAAAATTGTTAATAAATGTCCATTTTTTAAACCTGGATTGTTCTAGGAGAGAGAAATGACACCATGGTCAAAGCAACATTTAGATGTGTACATTTGAACATGATTTAGTTTGCAATTTATCATACAGTCTATGCTTTTGTAAAAAATTCATGTAAATTATCTAAATATCTAGATCATGCATATGCTCATATGCTAAATCTAGTTTAACACCAACGTTTGTTTTTGTGATACCATGGAATAATGAAGAATCACTTCATTATGCTAAGGTCTTGATTGGATTATCATCTTAATTTCTAAAAAATCACATAATTGAAATATCATACATGTGCAATATGGAAATGACAACTCTTAGTGGGCTAATTTTCCCGGAAAATTTGTAACTATATGCCAAATTCCCATCTCATGGAGAACTCAAAGGGAAAAAAATGAAACACCTATGAGCAAAAAAATTTATACATTTTACTCATTGCTTATTGAAATTTAGTTACATGGACATTGATTGATTTTAAGAAAATCATGGTTCTTCCAAAGCAACCTTACTACTCTTGTTCTCTGAAGATTCATTTAGTAGCTTTGGAACCGCCTACCTCTTCAAGGTATTCAGCTTTCACCCAAAGCACAATATTTAAACCTGTGATAATAGAAAAAGAACCTAGCAACTTAGCAAGCTGAAGACAAACACGTCTTTTATTATATAAAAGGAAAATGGTTACATTGATTGTGAATAAAGAGTTGGACATTGTTAAGAAGAGGGGACCTCTTTGTGATGCACCAAGCCTAAATAAAAAAGTTAACTACAGATCCAATTCAACATCTGTAAGAAAAATTTTAAGTAATCAAAATGTGTACATTACAAAGAGTCATCAGAAAACATCCAAGTAAGAAGTGTGGCCATGAAAAACTTATTCCTTACTTCACATCAAAATTCCTACCCAAAAAAAAAAAAAAAAAAGAGTCATACGCATATACCATTTTTCTGAGTCATACCCCGAGAGTAATACGGTATTGACTGATTTGCTAACGCTAAAGATTGTCCCTATTATCTTGGCAATACTTCTTGAGCTTCATGTATTAACCTTCCCATCAAAATGTCCAAAACTAAGTCATATTTTAACCCAAATCTAAAAAGGGTAAAAAAAAAACCTTTCCTGGTGGAGGTTTCGATGATCTAATGGTGTGTTTGAATACGGTTCTGGCTGTCTAAGGCTGGCGTTGGCATGAAAACTAATGGTTAAGGCAGCCCTTTTGCTTTATTTTACATCGGTCTTAATGGTGTATTAAGATTCCCAAAACTGTTGTAGCCTTTCGCTTTTAAAATATACATGCATATAATGAACAGAGCAGAGATATGTGGCAGAGAAAGAAAGCGGTAGGAGAAGAATTTAAGAAATAGGGCAGTTCACCTAATGTCCTAGACAATGCTTCCTAACAATCACCATTGAATCTGTTAAATGAAGCTGGTGCAATCAATCATAGTAAATATAATTCAAACTAAGTTTCTCTACAATAAGTTAGGAAAACAACTATATCTATACAGTAGATATACTTGATAATGCAACTTGGATAGAGTTAGATTCATAATTACCACTTCAAATAGTTGTCTTTTTCTCTAATTTATTTCTCTCTTTTCAATTTCAATTTCAAATGAAGGTACATTCTTGACAATACTCACAGTGGTTCAAGACTAATCTGCATGGCTCCAATGGCTTTGAAAAAGGGACCGTTTAGAAACAACAAACACAAAAACTTTAAAAATTAAAGTAAAACTTTAGAGTAGTTTTGATTACTCAAAGGTTTGTGCGGGTTGCGCTTTGAGTAACAAAGCAAATCTTCATTCTACGTGAACTCAAAATCAAAGCAACCTAAATATTCAAAATTTATTCTAAATACCCAAAACATTGAGCCAAGCCAAATATCCTATAAACAATACTTCTTCTAACCAAAATCCTTTAAGCAAAGCCAAATATTACCCCAAATACTAATCTAAATCCTAATTAACCCCCAATTGATCCTCCAAATAAAAACCAATCAACTACTAATGCCAAATCTTGTCACTTTCTAATGGATAAGGAAGAGAATATTTTATTCAATTCAAAAGTGTGTCAACACAAAAACCATCACATATTCAAGTATCTTTACATTTGATATTTACAAACTTTGTTCAGGGAGTGAGGAAGAGTACAAACTTTGAGAAGAAGATATCTCACATTTATATTATAGGGAACATGCATTTTTATTTTTTCATTGTGGTAAAGAAAGTACTAAGAAGAGCATTGGGATTAATTGTGCAAGAAAAATTCTCTATGATTAGTATTACACGTAACATTGATTGTCTTTGACTCTGCTAATGAATCCAAAAACCCAAAACAAAAACGAATCAAATCTAAACCTATCCAACAAAAAAACTCAATCAAAAGTAACATTTCATACCCAAATCTAAAAAATGGAAAAAAAATGTATGGTGCCTAATCGATGCAGTGTTTACCGTTCTGCCTCTTTCTCTGTTTCTTTCTCTGTGTCCCAGGCCTCATTCTCTCTCTATGTCATCGCCTTTCTCTTTCTTGGCCTCTCTCTGTTTCATCACCTCTCTATTTCTGACCCAAAATACCAATCTATTAATCAAAACCAAATCTTACCCAAAATACCAATCTAAATCATAATTAACACCCAATTGATTCTTCAAATAAAAACCAAAAACCCTATAATTTTAAATTTAAAATAGAACTTTACCAGTAGCGATTCCAATAGTTGGGTAGTGAATGGAGGCTTATGGTGATGACAGAAGATCTGGGCGGCGCCCTTCTCTCTATCTCTGTCTCTCTATTTCACTCATTTATCTAGATCTGCAGAGAAAGAAATTGAATGATTTAAATCCAAAAAAGAAGAATTCAAACAAACCATTACTGAAGTTATTTAATAAAAATTGCCAAATATCATAATTAAAATTTCCTTAACCCTAATTTCAGGAAACAAAATCTCATTGCAATTGTATAAGTGGAAAACATATAACAAAATTAATTTAACTTTAAATTTGTGGAAAAAAAAAAAAGTCAAAGAAAGAATAGGAACCCATCGGAGGCATTGTTAATAAAAAATCAGAGGGAACTCTTGTTAATTTTTGAGTTTTAATCAAGAACCAAAACGTAACTTTGAAAATAGATAAAAGGTCAAATCTTCCTTCTAAATTTGGGAAAAATTTTGAAAGAAAAAGAATAGGTACCCATTAGAAGCATGTCGTAATGGGCGGGGTAGACTCCTCTTCGTTCTTGACGCTTCATCTTCCTTACTTCTTATTATTCCGGGGAAAGAAATTAGCGGACAATTAGATGAAGAAATCTGACAGGAAGTGAGAGACATCTTTTCATTCTTGATTGCAAACTGTAGTTTTTGATCTCTCGATCTCTCTCTCCTTCTCCATTCTTTGCCTCTATATTTCTCTGTCTCTCTTTTCTCTCGATCTCTCTCTCTCCTTTCTCCGTGCAGTAATCTTTTTTTTTTTTTGTGTGTCTTAAGTGGTTAGTTTCTTTTATACCAAGAGGTTTCAAACAGTGTTTAACGTAGTGAAAAATTATAATTTATCGCTGTCAAACGGTGTAAAACTTGGTAAAACAATATAATGTATCACTTTTTAAAGTAAAACATGTCTGCATTTTAGATAGGAAATTATCCTATTTGTCAACACCTCCTTAATTGTAGGAATCCACTTTTTCTTAGCTTCTGCTATTATATATAAAAAAGAAGAATTCAAACAAACCATTACTAAAGTTATTTAATAAAAATTGCCAAATATCATAATTCAAATTTCCTTAACCCTAATTTCAGGAAACAAAATCTCATTGCAATTGTATAAGTGGAAAACATATAACAAAATTAATTTAACTTTAAATTTGTGGAAAAAAAAAAGTCAGAGAAAGAATAGGAACCCGTCGGAGGCATTGTTAATAAAAAATCAGAGGGAACTCTTGTTAATTTCTGAGTTTTAATCAGGAACCAAAACGTAACTTTGAAAATAGATAAAAGGTCAAATCTTCCTTCTAAATTTGGGAAAAATTTTGAAAGAAAAAGAATAGGTACCCATTAGAAGCATGTCATAATGGGTGGGGTAGACTCCTCTTCGTTCTTGACGCTTCATCTTCCTTACTTCTTCTTATTTCGGGGAAAGAAATTAGCGGACAATTAGATGAAGAAATCTGACAGGAAGTGAGAGACATCTTTTCATTCTTGATTGCAAACTATAGTTTTTGATCTCTCGATCTCTCTCTCCTTCTCCATTCTCTGCCTCTCTATTTCTCTGTCTCTCTTTTCTCTCGGTCTCTCTCCCTCCTTTCTCCGTGTAACAATCTTTTTTTTTTTTGTGTGTCTTAAGTGGTTAGTTTCTTTTATACCAAGAGGTTCCAAACAGTGTTTAACGTAGTGAAAAATTATAATTTATCGCTGTTAAACGGTGTAAAACCTGGTAAAACAATATAATGTATCACTTTTTAAAGTAAAACATGTCTGAATTTTAGATAGGCAGTTATCCTATTTGTCAGTACCTCCTTAATTGTAAGAATCCACTTTTTCTCAGCTTCTACTATTATATATATATAGATTTGTTGAAACAATGTTTAATAATTATTTTCATTTTTCTATATCCCCAAATAATAATGCCTAATATTAAAGCCAATCATGATAGAAAAGAATCGAAATGTTGCTTATGTAAGCCTCTTCGATTTTCCAAACTTTCTATCTCTTTATTAATTTATTTGCACCTAAACCAAGTGGGAAGAGGTTCGAATCCAAGTTTTCCACATGAAGAGTACCGATCAATTGTATTGAACTACAAGGCTCTTTCTTTTTTTCTTTTGGATAGGAGAGTTACATAACTCTTGACATTTCTTTGTTATCAAAATGTCTCCCATGCCTTGCGCGGGTTCAAAACTAGTAATTATTAAAAAGACATGATATTTTTAATTCATAAATTGATATTTTAAACCCTAAACAAAACTGTAACGGCGAAAAAATGCAGTTCATCAACTTGTGGAAATGAATGAAGATTTCATTGTTTGCTATCACAATAAATTTGTTTAGAGATGGGAAGTCAAATCTTATTAAGATATCCAATGCGCGAACTAAAAAGGTTTACCTCATTGAATTGAATAAGAAAGGATGCCTCTTCTATTAATTCACAATTTAAGAACTAGTTAAGAAAAAATACAAGTGTTGGTTCTCGGGTGTAGTCCGAAGTTGGGGTTGCAAATAGATAGACTCTTTCTTCTCTTTCTCTCTTTCTTTCTCCTCCTTCTAGCATCTGGGTCTTCCTTTTCTTTTATCCCCAGCTACAACTCATCTGAATCTTACACTTGGAGGGCTGAGATTGTACTCCTAGAACTCATGTCCCACCCAGAACATACTAGCAAGCTTTACCATATAATCCTAGCTATGCCACCACTATTCACGGTCAATTCCTCGTTAATGCGACCAGAGGAGTAGTTGTCTTGTATTTAATGCAGAGGGGATAGGTTCTATACCATTCTTTCTTCATCCTTCTCGTATTCTGTGCCAAGTCTACTTTATTTCCTTTTTGATATTTTAACTTTTTGCGCCTCATATAACTAGTGCTCGTCCCCGAGGTCCGAGGTGCATCCTCGAAAATTACCCTGACTGTCCATTTAAATTAGATTTGGGATCCTCGTCCCCACAAAAACAATTATCATTCACTCTCTCCAACAATCGAACAACCCTAGATCTCAATATCCTTGACTAATTGTTATCGTACTATATTTAAAACCACAATGACCATTAACCCTGCTACCAAACACATCCCAAATAAGGAAAAGAAAGATGGTTTATATCCTAAAATAACATACAAATTACTACAAATTGGATCATAAAATTTGGGACTAAAAAAGCTACATTATATGTTATGTTATCTTTATTTTTTTACATTTCAATTTAATGGCATACTTATGTTATTTTAGTAATTTTATAAGATCGCCGTAAAAAATCAACTCATTAAACAATCAATATAATTAGTATTTTTTTTCTTCAATTTTTTTTTTGTGTGTTTTGATTAACAAATACTTAACAAGTTAATAAGGCAGATAGTGTTTCACATAATCCTTTACTTGGTCAAAAAAAAAAAAAAAAAAAAATCTATATATTGTATCATATTGTATGGGTGCAAATTGATCCACAACCCAAAAGATTTGGACAAAGGCCCAACAAGCCCACAACAATAAATTTGTTAGAGAGTGGGTTAGTATTGAACATCTAACAAGTCAAATGTGAATCACAACGGGTAAGTTTAGTATAGGAATTATTAAGAAGAACAAGTTGAAAAGAAAAACACTCTTCGGTCAAATCTGAGGATGGTATGTTCTTTAATATATATATATATATATATATATATCTCCCAGGCTTATACAAATGTTCAAGTTCTTGGTTATAAAGTGCTTCCCTTTCTCATTTTTGATCCTCAGTTGTAATGGAATCCTATCCCTTTTATACTCCTCCACCTCCGTCATCTTAGCCTTCTACTTGTTAATCAAATAACTAATCTCTTTGATACTTGTCCAATCAGAACTTTCTTGAAGTCCTTGTGGCTGTAAGGCTAGAAGTCACTGTTTAGGCATTACCTCCACATTAATGCGGCCATTTGGTTAGGTGCAGAGCATTCAATATGGTGGTAGCAAATTTCTTCCCAGATATTTCTCAATTCTTTGTTGACTCATCTCTCTCCAAAGCTTATCCTTCTTCCAAGCAAGGTTGTCCACTACCTAGTACTTGTTGGGTGGTCAGACTTTAGGCTTCCATTCTGCTTCTCGAGGAGGTTTGTCTCTTCGGACAATATCACCTGCTACTAGCTCTCGTCCTCGACTAAATAACCTATTTGCCTTTACTAATACTTGTTTGTCCTCAGGCTCTTTGACGTCCTCGAACGCGGCCCACGACCCAATTCTCTAATATGAGCCGTTTATCCCCACACATATTATTATAATTTTATTGATGTACAAATCAGAATTTTATTAAGTGGTTTGGCATGATTTTTAATTCATTAACAGCCCTCTACTCTCCACCACTTTCACTAATATAGTAATATTATTATATTTTAAAAAGATTTTTTTATAGATAAATATCTAAAAAGATCAACTTTTGGCAAAAGTGCCTCGCATAGTCGCATGTGTCGCAATCTAAGTTGAAATGTGGGCCAGTCTCCTAAAAAGCTAAAAGTTGGAATCAATCTTTTTTTTAATCTTTTTTGACAACAGGTATCAATCGTTTTTAAGCACCGAGAATTCTCTCCGCATCCACACCAACTCAACTCTATTGTATTTTTATTGCTACCTATTTTGGGTGTGATAGTCACTTATAAGTGTTTAAGAGGTATAGGGGGTAAAAATTGAGATTTAAATTTCTAAAAAAAGGGTTTCACACGTATATACATTTAAATTAAGTTAGAGTATAATTTATCTTGTATAAAAAAAAAAAAAAAAAACTCTTGTATTTTTCTTTATATGAACTCTCTTGTATTATTGCAATGCAATACGGTTGTATTTTATTTATGTCAACGTTACAATGACGCCATTACAATTACAATTATTATTAATATTGTACTATTAATGGTGTCTTTTAGACAATTATTTATAAACCATTATAATAAGATTTTTACATCACTTTTATGGAGAATATTGTAGGTTCCAGTTAGTTCAATTGGTTTTTAATGGGTTCAATTGGTTTTTAATGATTGAATAAAAGATTTGTTGTTCAATTCTTGCCTACACAAAAAATTGATTGGTATTTTAGTTTGATGATAAAGAGCTATTATTAGGAGTGAACACTATAGATTGAAACTCTTTAAAAAAAAAAAAAAAAAAACTTTTATAGAGAATATAAAAAACTGTCAAAAAATTATTTACTTTTTTTTTTTTGGTAATTCCTAAAAAAAAAAAAGCACCTTACACACAAAAAAAAAAAAAAAAAAAAAAAAAACTGACAATTTCAATTGCAGACTTCAGAAAGCCCTACTTCACGCCGGCTTCTGTACTTGCCAAAGTCTGTTTTTATAGCGATTTTATGAGGTGGTATATCCTGTACCCAACATCTATCACTATTATAGAATTCAAATTTATATTCTTAACTACATACTAGTGTATATCATGAAGTATTATTTAGATGTACATTTACGATTTGTTTGGTTCTCTACAAGTAATACATTTAACTGCATATGCATTGCACATGTTTTTTTATCAAGTGAAATGCATGCAATTTACACTTATTTTTATTTTTATTTTTATTAATGCCTGTTTTAAAACAACATTAATGGTGGATCTCCGTCACATGTTCCCAAATCATGTTTAGCTGAAATTTTTAAAATACGTTTTAAAAATTTTATTTTTAAAGTTATGCACAAAGTGCAAACACCAAAACCCAAAAAGTATTTTGGATCATTGGATTTTCAATCCTTATTTTTATTTTTTTTTGAGTAAAGTTATTTCTAATTGATACAATGGTGGTATAGAAATTAAAAAGAACCACATTTCAAACTCTTGGATACATCATTTTCTTTTTTTCCACATCACTCGAAAAAGACAACCCAATTCTTTCTCACATCACTAGGATGCAAATTTTCTTCGAGAGAGATGCAACTCCTATCAAAGGATTCAAATCTAATCGAACCCAAAGCACCTGAATCTCACTTGATTGAGCCTTGGATTTGGTTTGAGCGAGTTCTTTAGTCTTGCACAAAGAATAAAAGCTTCAACCTTGAACCCTTGTTAGGCCCTTACAAAAACGAAGTAAATAGCTTAGGACATTACAACACTTCTTTTCACAAAATTTGCCAACACTAAATTTCCAATTTTTTTTTTTTAAATAATTTTCTTGACTTTATCCTTTAATAATTAAGTGACGGACTCTACATATAAAACCCTCAATCTATGGCGGTAAAACTATGTTAAGGGTCATTTTTTGTGAAACCCAAATGTAAGAAAGGAAGCCCAACTCAGCAACACAGAGAAGTTGGCAAGAGACAGAGAACAAAAAACCATTAATCCCAAGCGGCAGGAATAATAGATCACAGGTCCATGAAATAAGTAAATGGGCCTTGAGGAAGCAAGTGAGCTCAAAAGAACCCAAAAAGAGAGAAATAGTGAGTAGCAAATGCATAGGTAGTGTGTGATGTGAAAAATGTAAGAATGAGTCGCGGCAGGCCCAAAGCAATGCAAGCAAAGAGAGTAGGGGAATGATGGCAGGCCCATGAACTCCAAGGATGAGTATGAAGTAATTGGGTTGGGGAAACCCAATGAAGTCAGTAAAAGCCCATGGGAATACAAAGTTAGTAAAAGGGCCGAGGAAGCCAAGGCAAACAAATGGGCCAAGAAGACCCAAGAGAAAAAGGGACACAGGAGCCCATAGGTAAGAAAGCCCATGGTCGTGTTAAGCCATTGGGAAAAGAATACACGGCAGGCCCAAAAGGGCCTGGTAGGATCAAGTCGTTACAACAGGAATGACAGGACAATATGGCAGAACATGATGACAATCAAGAAATGAACTGGGAGAAATGTAAAGCCCAGTATCAAAAGGAGCCCAGCCCCTAAGGTGGGCAGAGAATTATAAAACAGCCCATGAAAAAGGATGAAGAAAGGCAAGAGACCGTGCAAGCAAGCCCCCAGGCCGCGGCAAACGCATGAGCGGCAGGCAGATCTTGGATAGACGTGGAGGGAGAGCACGCATGAAGCCCAGGCACCACCAGCATATACCCAGCCAATATGGGACTTGGTGGGGTCATGGGTCAGAGGTAAGGGGGGTATGGTTTGGTAGTGGGGAAAGGGGAAGAGACCTATTTTGTGGTTCCTACCTAAACTCTTTGGGAGGTACGTCCTGTTGGGATGGCAGACCACCTAAAAGAGGCAAGGTTGAGGGAGGAACCATTAGGTGCATGCCATGAGGGTTAGAGAGAGAATACGCCTACACCATGGTAGGAAAGGGCGCCACGACAGGCCAATAAATAAAACAGCCTTTTCTTTGTCTGGAGCTAGGGAAGGTGATGCAAATGAACCAGTGGTGGTCGGCAAGTACACTCAGACCAGAAAAAGGTGGTTAAAAGGCAAAATAGTAAAATCTGGTCATGGCAGGCGTTATTAAAAGACCTCCATTGTGCCTAGAACAGGGGTCGAAAAATAGAGGAAGAACTTGAAAGAAAAATAGAGTAGAAAGAAAGTAAGATAGCAAGGAAAAAGAAAAAGATAAGAAAGAAAACATAAAACAAAAGAGAGGTAATACAATGGGCATTGACCAGTAGGTTGATTTCCCTGTCTCCCATTCAAAATCTTACCTTATTCTAAAAGGGAAAAGAAAGTTTTTCTATTGGGATATTAACCAATCAGGTCTGATTCCCTCAAAGCCATTAATACCCAAAGCAGGATCTCTTTATTGGTAGATTAACTGTATTGAGAGGAAGCGTTCTTCCTCTTTGGTTTCTTCTCTACTCCTACGGACCAAATTTGACTTGTTTTATATTTTTCTTCTTGACTAACTCTTATTGTCACTTACCCTTCGATCTTCTTTGTAAAAGTCACCATCATTATTGTAATTATGTTTCATTAGTAGGGATTATCCGGTCATTTTCTATCAAAAAAAGGACAGAAGACTCTGTTTTTTTATTATTATTATGTTTGCCTGCCATGACTTCTCTGAAACAACTCTACCTGCCGTAAGCACATTCCTGGCAGACAAGGCATAGTTTATGCACAAACTAGCCTAGGTTGAACTGCAGCTGGATTGGTCCCAACTCCCTTACCTAGCATACTTGGGCCCATTATCGCAAAAGGAAGCCCAGCCCAACACATAATTTACAAAAAATGCCCCATACATTAAATTGGCGACTTCACTGGGGAGTTGAGGAACAGACAGGGACAAGAGCCCTCATGGACAAATGCCTTTGAAGTCCAGGACGACGCAAAATATGAGTGATGTACCCTCACAAGCAGAATCTAGGCCAACAACGCCTCACCAGCAGCAGCCTAATCAGGCAGAAGGTGCCAACGGAATGGGGGTTGGACCCCAACCTCATCTGAGAATCCCCACAGATAATGCCAACACCTTCATTGAGGTGTTACAGGCCCTACAACACTCGCAACAACAAATGATGGAGGAGATCCGTCAACTAAAAATGGACAGGACAAAGGAAAAAGGAAGCCAGCATGACCCAGAACATGTGGTTGACAAAGAAGAGACACCAGCAGGAGGTGTCTCATAAAATGCTGAACAATGTTTCATTACCATGACTGAAGTAGCCGTTCTCCTAGAACAAGAGAGAGCCAGAACACCCAAGGAGAGATTCTATGCACTAAGGCCTCCTTACCCATTAAGGGTGCTCAGTAAACCATACCCGGAAAGGTATGAGCCACGTGCTTTCACGCAGTATGATGGTAGGAAGGGAAGTGTCGTCGAGCACATTAGCAAGTTCATTAATAGTCTTGGCCCCTACGCCGCAGACGAAGACTTATGTCTTCGAGAATTCTCCAAATCATTATGTGACCGGGCTTACACCTGGTACATTGGCCTAAAGCCAGGATCGATCCCAACATGGGATGACATGGTGGACGTATTTTGCACAAAATACTTCCACGGAGAAGAAACAGTAACACTTGCAACTCTGCAAGTAACCAAGCAAAAGAGCGATCAAGACTTGATGGAATACATCAAAAGGTTCAAGGACATAACACTTGACTGCTATGATCATTATAAGGAAAGGACACTGGTAGAGATGTGCATGACGAACATGATTAGGGAATACAGGGCAGTCCTAGAGAACTTAAAAATCTCTCAGTTTGCACAGTTGTTGTAAAAAGCCAGAAAAACTGCCCAGTCCGTGAAGCCAAGCACGGACAAAAGAAGTGCTTCGCAGGCCATGGCAGTGTTTACTGGCAAGCGAAGGAGAAAGACCGATGGGAGGGAGTACGATACTCCCCCACCAATACCATGCACTCCGAGAGAGTTGAATGCACTGCTAGACAAGTGGATAACAGATGAGATCTTCAAGCCCAATTAGGTTTCTAGGGAACCCATAGAGGAAGAGCAGAGGGACCCTCGCTTTTGTCGTTTGCACAACTATGTGCAACATCCTACCGCAGAATGTTGGGCGCTTCGCAGGCTAGTGCACCGCAGGATTAAGGATGGGACCCTAGAACTATCCCAGCAAGAAGTCTAGAGAAACCCGCTCCCAAACCACAAAGGGAAGGGTGTAGCAGCAGTGGTAATTTGCGCAAACCCAGGGGAGGACGAGGAAGAGAACCCAGCCCTGCTTGCGGCGGCCATTACCACTTTACAGCAGATTTGCAAGTTCAAAAATTTATTTAACCAGTTGGGACTCACAACGAAGGAAAGAAAAATAGCCATGAAGGCTCTGGTAAGCATCACCTCCGGTGTAGGGGTAGAATGCTTGTCTGCAGAAATCCCAGAAGATAGGGCTCTCTTATAAGAATCAACAAAAATCACGTTCAGTGATGAGGACATAGAGGTGGGGTACCCAGATCATAGGAGACCCTTATACTTAGCAGCTTCCATAAATCAAATCCCCATAAAGAGAGCCTTGGTAGACATAGGTGCCTCTGTAAATCTCATCCCATTGAGCACTCTACAAGCTGCAGGAATTTCAGAAAGAAAGATTCAGGGGTGCCCAATGGAAGTGACAGGATTCGGCGGAAGAGGCAAGTGCACCGCAGGCCACATTCAACTGTGGCTAAAAGTAGGCCCCATAGCTTCTCTAGCTCGGTTCCATGTAGTGAAAATAGAAGTATCCTATCATGTGGTTTTGGGAAGACCATGGTTGCACAAGCACTGATTGGTTCCATCTACTTATCACCAGTGTGTAAAAGGAAGATTGAATGGCAGGATGATATGCATAGCCGCAAACCCTTCATCATTCGAGTAGGCAGAAGCTTATTTAGTAGAAACTATGTTCTACGACCAATGGGCCCCGTCAAGAGAAAGCTCAGCATCAAAGCCACGAGGTACCTTCATACCTAAATGGAAAGACATCTAAGATGATCCAGAACTTGATCTAAGAGAATTGTTGTCAAGAAAGAGGAAGAGGAGAGAAGCATCCGCCGCAGAATCAAATGACACACCTCAATGCATCAGGGTTCGAGGCCTTGATGGCAGGATCGTGTACAAGTTATAAAGGTACGTGTGGCCCACCAGTGAGATTCGAGCGGGCCCCACCCAAGAATGTCAACACGGGAGTTTGGCGTGTTGCATAGCTCAAGAAAGTTTGAAAAGGGAAGAAGAAAAGGATGAAGAAGTTATGACAGAAAAGGATGCGCAGGTTGTGGTAGAAGAAGAGTTGGGGGAAGTCGACCTGGGGTCTGGTTCGAAGGAATCAAGGCCCATCTCAATTAGTGCAAATCTGATAGAAAAAGAAAAATCAGAGTTGGCACTGTTATTGAAAGAATTTAAAGATGTTTTTGCATGGGACTACAGTGAAATGCCAGGGTTAGACCCTGGGCTGATTGCACACACGTTGAATGTGGACCCGCAGGCCAAGCCAGTGGCCTAGCCTGCCAGGATATTTCACACAGAAATAGAGGGGCAAATAGTCAAGGAAGTGCAGAAATTGCTGGTCGTAGGATTCATCAAGCCTATTCAACACCCGCGCTGGCTATCCAACATAGTACTAGTAAAGAAGAAGAATGGCTATATAAGATGTTGCGTAGATTTCAGAAATCTCCACAAAGTCTGTTCGAAAGATGAGTTCCCATTGCCAAACTTGGATTTACTAATAGATTCTGCGGCAGGAAGCACCATGTTTTCATTCATGGATGGTTTCAACGGGTATAACCAGATCAAAATGGCATCAAAGAATGCAGAGAAGACTGCTTTCAGAACACCCATGGGCAATTTTTACTATACTGTGATGCCATTTGGGTTAAAAAACGCAGGTGCAACCTATCAAGGAGCAATGACGACCATATTTCACGATATGATGCATCAGGAGTTAGAGGACCATGTGGATGACATAGTAGTTAAGTCAAAAAAGAGAAGAGAGCACTTCTATGTGTTGAGAAAGGTATTTGAGAGATGCAAAGCTTTTAAGTTGAGAATGAACCCTTTAAAGTGCGCATTTGGAGTATCCTCTAGGAAATTCTTGGGTTTCCTGATTCACAGTAGGGGAATAGATGTAGACCCAGCCAAAGCCACTGCAATAGCAACTATAAGACCTCCAGCCACGGTGAAAGAACTAAAAAGCTTCCTAGGAAAAGTCTCGTATATCTAGAGATTCATCCCTGGTTTGGCATCAATCACATCAGCTTTCACCAAGTTGCTCAGGAAAGGGCAAAGTTTTAAATGGGGGGAAGTGCAGTAGACGGCCTTCAAGAGGCTGCAGCAAATCATGATGAACCTCCCCATGGTGCAGGCCCCAATCCACAAAAAACCATTGCTACTTTACATGGCCACCAATTCCTATGCCATTGGTGCATTAATTGCCTAGGAAGATGGAGGCTGCGTTAAGCAGCTAGTGTACTACATTAGCCGCGCCTTAAAAGATGCATAAACTCATTACCCAAGGGCAGAGAGAGCATGTTTGGCTATTGTGTACGCCTCACAGAGGTTACGCCATTATTTCTTGGCCTACGAAGTATGGCTGATGACTAAATCCCATGCCATTAAAACCCTGTTATAGCAACCCATCCTCTCTGGCAGGATATTCCAGTGGTTTTTACAATTGTCACAATATGACTTGAGAATGGGGACACCTAGGGCGGTGAAAAGCCAGGCTATAGCAAACTTGTTGGCGCAATTTCCAGGAGAAGAAGAATTCCCGCTGGGAGATGAAGTTCCAGGGGAAGTGGCTATAGCAGAAAAGGCCAGGGAACAATAAGTAATGAAATTTGATGGGTCCTCTACCACCTAGTCCAGAGGAGTAGAAGTAGTTTTATACCATGAAGAAGATGAAGCAATAGCACTGTCATTTAAACTAGAATTCCTTTGTTCAAACAACATGGCAGAATATGAAGCCTACCTAATCGGGCTAGCCATGGCCCTTGAAATGGGAGTCAAGCATTTGAAAGTGCTGGGTGATTTGAATTTGGTGGTTTGCCAGACCAAGGGAATTTTCTCTTTGAAAGAACCCAACCTAGCCCCGTACAGAGCAATGACCCAGAAGATGGAGGAAAGGTTTTTAACTTTCGAAATAGAGCACGCTCCAAGAAACAAAAATCAGTTTGCCGACATGTTGGCTGCACTAGGCTCATAAGTAATGTTCGAAGGGGATAGCACCAGAGTGGAGGTCAGCAAGAGGCAAGAATCTATAATTGAAGTGCTAAAAGAAAGGTTCCAAGAGGAACAGTGCGAAGGGGATTGGCAAATATCCATAAAGGAAGCTTTGATGAAGGAAGAAGACGCCACATAACTAAAGGCATTGAAAGACTACGCCTTAGTGAAGGGAGAGCTGTACCACAGGATGCCAGGTGGAGTTTTGTCCAGAAGTGTGGGACGGGTGGAAGCCTAGAGAAAATTAAAAGATGTACATGACAAGACTTGTGGGTCCTGCGGGGAGGTCAGCCTTTACCATAGGCTTCGAAGGACAAGCTTCTATTGGCTAAGCATGGGTAAAGAAGTAGACCAAATCCAAACCCTGTGTAGAACCTGCCAGCTCACGGCAGACAAAGAGGAAAGTTATGTTGTGTTTCATCAACGAGGATTGGAGGAGCCCATTCATACAATACTTGACAGAAGGTATCCTGCCACAAAAGCATAGTGAAAGATACAAGCTTAAGAGGTTGGTCACGCGTTACTTTTTGCATAATACACTCCTTTTCAAAAAGGGGTATGATGGGGACCCTTTGAGATGTTTAGGTCCTGAAGAAGCAAAAGAAATGATAAAAGAAGTACACTCAGGAGAGTGTGGGGAGCACCAAGGGAAGGAAAGTCTTTACAGATGCTTGCTGCAAATGGGCTACTACTGGCCTACCATGAAGAGGGACACAGCAGAATTTGTAAAAAAATGCCACAGTTGCCAAATACAAGCCAATTTAATCCACACCCATCCGCAGAATTTGCATGGCATGGTCACACCATGGCCCTTCCACACTTGGGGGCTCGACTTGGTTGGATCAGTGAATCCATCATCGCATAGATACATATGGATACTAGTAGCTACGGAGTATTTTACTAAGTGGGTAGAGACAGTACCACTCCACAAAGCCATGGGAGGAGCAGTGGCAAATTTCATCAAAGAAAATATAATTATAAGGTTTGGAGTTCTCCACAGGATCATCAACGATAATGGCATGCCATTTGTCAACAATGACGTGAAGAAGATGCTAGAGTTCTACCAAATTAAACACCACCATTCATCACCTTATTACCCTTAAGGAAACGGGCAAGCGGAGGCAACAAACAAAACTCTTATAAAGATTATCAGTAAGATGAGCCAAGAATATACGGGAGGATGGGCAATGCATTTGCCAAACGTTCTTTGGGCTTATAGAAATTCACCAAAGTAAGCCATTGGTTTCTCATCTTTTTTCTTAGTCTATGAAACTGAGGTAGTAGGCCCAACAAAAATAATAACTCCATCACTAAGAGTTATGCAGATGCAGGAAAAGGAGAAGGAAGAAGAAGTTTTTGTGGCAGAAAGGTGTGTAGATCTGGAAGGACTTGATGAAAACAGAGAAAAGGCCTAGGAGCGTAGCTGCAGATACAGACAAAAGATGACTGAGGCCTACAGCAGGATGACCAAGGAAAGAGTATTCACAGAAGGACAACTTGTGCTAAAGATGGCAGACTATGTCAGATGAGGTATGGTAGGACCATCTAAGTTTGCACCCAAGTGGGAAGGATCCTTTGTGATAAAGGAAGCACATCAAAGTGGGTATTACCGTCTAACCCAAATGGATGGCAAGGACTTGATGGATTCCATCAACGGAAAGTGGTTGAAACGTTATTATGCCTAAGAAAAAAAAAGTTATGTGTTTGTTCCTTCCTTTGTTTTGTTAAAAGCTTTTATGTTTCCTTTACCCCTTTTTTTTTTCTTCTTTTCTTCAAGTGACTATGTCACAGGACAAAAATATTGTAAAAGTGCTTTCATGAGTATGCAGTGAAAAAAATAAAAAGAGAGTACGAAGTATTAGCACTATGTCATAGCAATAGTAAAAGTAGTAGCAAAGTGTAACACCATAATTACAAACCCAAAGTGTGGCAAAGACACGCCAAATAAGTGCTATAAGAAACATATAAAGTGTCTTGGGTGAAGTAATAAGAGAAAAAAGAAAAACAAAACAACAAAAGAAAGAAAGAAGGAAACTGCATCATCATCAACGAAGTCTAGAAATGAGAGTCTGGTCTCCAAAGCGGCTAGGCCCACCAATGCTAGAAAGAAGGCACTCGCGACGGCCCTCCAAGTTTGCCACCTCCTTCTTTA
Source organism: Quercus rubra (assembly GCA_035136125.1). NCBI lineage: Eukaryota > Viridiplantae > Streptophyta > Magnoliopsida > Fagales > Fagaceae > Quercus > Quercus rubra. Next base: position 38,778,840 of record CM068734.1, on the reverse strand, counting down.
AAGTCTCAATCCATGTATTAATGGCATCAACAGCTGGTTGAACTCTCCTCATGAAAATGGTTCAGGCAACCTCACGGAGATGGTCCAAGATAAACTCCACAGCGAAACCCACACTGATGAGCTCCTGAATTGCGACTCTCCACTGCAGAATCCTTTCGGTGGAGACGATGTCAACAAAATTGTGTTCAATGTCATTCGTCACGCTCCCCAACATCCTTAAGAAATGCTCTCTGGCAGAACGACCAAGGCGGAACACCTGCATAAAATCACCACGGTTGCCGTGAACCATCACCAAGTGAGAAACATAGTCCTTAGGGACTCGGAAGCCATGGAAGTCTGCATAATGAGGCCCAGAGCCCCAGAAATTTGCAGGACCCAAGTCATTAACCTCGAGCTGATCAAAGCGGGTGAAGAAGGTTGCAGCTTCTTGCACCGGATCAAGAATGGTGGCAGAATTGCTACCCACTTCGAATTGAGAGGATGCAATAGGAAGAGGACCTATAAAAAAAAAAAAAAAAGCACAAGGCATGAGATGAGCAACTTTTTCTAAAAAAAAAAAGAAAAAAAAATGAAGAAAGGAATAAAGGTAGAAGGAGCTCACCAGGGTTAGTGATAATGGGGGTTGTGGGAAGAACGGAGGTAGGTACAGAAGGAATGGTGGAAATAGACGCTGTGAATACGGCAAAAGCCGGTGCAGAAGATACGGCAGGAATAGGTGCTGTGGGCGCAACAGGAGTAGCTGTTGCAGACACCCCTATGTCTGCTACAAGTCCTAGCCCCTCAAAGGGCTCTACAAACGAGAGAAATGGACATACAGACAAAAGGGGAAGAGTGAACTTAGCAAAAAAAAAAAAAAAAGAAAGGAAAAAGGAGAAAAAATGGAGGAGAGAGGAAAGATAGCACATACCCATGAATTCCTCTTCTTCGGATTTAGAAATCCTCCTCCCCAGGACGGGCTCATCATTAAGATCTTCAAGGACGTCCTCAGATTCCTCATAAGACAAAGCAGCGTCAGGCCCACGGGTGGCAGAAATTGGGTTGGAGGAAGGAGTAACTACCAAGGAGGAACCATCCTTCACAGCTTGAGATAAAGCAGCGAAGGGGTCACCGGTGGAAATAACGAGAGGAGTAACCGGGGTAGTCTCGATCTGAGTAGCAGCAGGAGGGGTGGCTCCCCTTTGAATAGAGGGTGTCTTGGTAGGAGGAGCAATGACCTCACCAGCCTCCCCAGTGTGAGTACCCTCATCTATGGGTATCGGCTTAGTAGGAGAGGTAGAAGTCTCAATAGGAATTCTGTGCATGGCTGCAGAGGTGGCAGGTGTTGCAAACTCAACCCCACCAAAAAAGCCCTCCATGGATGTGCCCAAGGGAACAGTAAGCTCCTCAGCAATATGACAGTATATAGTAAAAGGCTGGGGCTCATCCTAGAAGAAAAGAAAATGGGGGAAGAAGATATAAAGATCAAAATAATCTTTTTTGGGCGAATGAGGAAACCAAAAGTGTATGGTAACTGGTGAGTAAGGAAACGTACCTCCAATTTAGGCTCGTTGAGCACAATGGGATGGGTGGTTGATGCATCCTTCTTATGCTTAGACTGCAAAGGAAAAGAGGGATAAAAGACGCAGTCAAAGAAAGAAGTCAGCAAACGTGTCAAATTCAACCACAGGGAAAGTCAAAAGGATATGCTCATTGGAAGGACAAAGCAAAGTTAAAAGTAACGTACCCTCCGCTCAGTGGCAAGTGCAGGATGGGGAGTTGTCTTCCTCTTACTGCCTTGTGTTCTGCTGGCAGGAGTAGGCTTTACAGGTGGCCGAGGAGTGGCAGGCTTGGACTTGTTGGCAGACTTGGGCTTGCTGGCAGACTTAAGTTTGATAGGACTTTTCTTGACTAGCGTGGGGACATTTATGACTTTAACCTTCTTCTCCCAACCTGGAGGATAAACACCTGCATGCCAATACCATCCTTTCTCCTCCTCATCCTATTCAAAGATGGTGGATCGGGTTTGTTTGTTGGCATACGCCAACATGGCCTTGGAAGGCAAGAGCAATCGAGGGTTAGGCGACATAACCATACCAAGTCCCTTGGGAGGAATGAGAGAGAAATCGCGACTACCGACCAACTCTTGCTCAAACAAGGTCATTACGGCCTGCTAGTATCCATGCATAGCAGGAGTGCAAAGGCCCTCCCTCAACGAGCCAGGAACTGTGATTGCACTAAAGCGCTGCCTCCAAAAATCAAAAGCCGTATGTCATAGAAAAGGTCTTACCGAAGTGGGGGACTCCATGAGAAAGGAAAGATCATCAGGAATGTCCTAATCCAGCCCAAATTGCCTTCTTACTTGGTTGGCAGGATAATGGACAAACCTGACACCTTCATCGGCCAGATATGGCAACCATCCAGCGTTGGTGGCCGCCAAATAAGTGATTCTTATCTCATCAAAATCTGCTAGAGGAGTAGTAGTTCCAACAGTATCAACAAAAGAACTCATTATGGAATCCACGCATGTATACCTTGTACTTAAATGCCTGTAAGCTCTCCAGGAGAAACCAACACCTTCATCCAATGACTCAACAATAGAACAATCAATAGGTTTCAGACAGGACCAACGGAAAGCCAAAGGAAAATCAGACTCAAACCTACCGCAGAAATTAGTAATTACCTACGGGCAGGATTGGTACTTCTCTTTACCAAAGCGAAGGGGCCTACACTTCGCTAAGTACTAGCTACAACGCTCAAATAACAACTGCTTTAGGATGGTGCTATGTACAGAGGAAGTGACTATGTGGCAAGAGCCAGCCTGACTCTCGTCACTCCGCAGGATGTCCAGTTGGACATACAGATGTCCCAAAAACATGGGGGCCAGTGGTAGACTCACCTCGGTAGATATTTTTATGGCCAAAGGGAAGCATAAAGACTTTATGGCGTAATGGGGATGGGACCCAAAGACAAACTTGCAAAACCAAAAGGCAACGAAAGCAGCACGGCAAGCAACTACAGAAAATTTGGAAGAAGAACTAGCCTAATATGATAACTTAGCATTTTCGGTCATCCTTTTCTGGTCACCCTCCTCTTTCGGAGAAAGTTCAATGGTAGCAGGATCAACGTCACCAAGAATTGGCAAAAGTAATTGGTTAGCCACGTCTTCGAGGGTGACGGTGAGTTCGCCACAGGAAACGAAGAATGTGTGGGTGGTGGTGCACCACCGGCGAACCAAATGGCGAAGGTTATAGAGGTCTTGGAAGTTGGATAGGCTTCGAGATAGGACGATGGCTTTCAGAACACCGGCCCACTGAAGTAAACCCATGAAGCCTGTATCAGATAACTCGCTATCGACCCACTCCTTCCAACCCTGGGCGGTACTTGACCCAAATTTAAAATGGATAGGCATAGGGAGTGAAATTCCTTGACGGATAACTAGATCGTAGACAGAGGAAGACATCGGGGCCTAAGAAGTATTGAGGTTTTGTCGGCAGAAAGCAAGCCACACATGGCTCTGCAGCGGCGGCACATAGTCACAAGGGATCTTGGGGAAAAAAGGATAGACGTTATGCCAAGGGTCGATCAGAGGGGCGCACTCATTGTCTGGGTCACGCCGCGCCTCTTCCTTATCGGAGTGGTCCAATTTAGAGTACATAGCCTCCTCACCCGTCTCTTGTTCGACAGGAGGATCGTAAACGACCTCTTTCCCTTTACGGCGAGAAGAGCTTGAGCTTTTCAGTGGCGCCATGGCGCGAGAGTTTAATCGAAGTAGAATGGGTATGGGTGTTTGAAAAGAAGAAAACGGTGAGAGAAGGGAAATTGATAGAATATTTTGGAAAGGAAGGAGTTTGCGTTCAGATTGAAGAGGGACTCCTTCCTTAAATGCCTAGGTCATTAATGACGGCCTGAAGGGAGGTGACAGGTCAACCATCCAGAAGAGAATGGAATAAATGAAGCGACGGTTATGTCTTAAAGCAACTGCCATTTTTGGGAAATTCGAAGAGTTATTATTGTTCACGGCTGGAAAAAGAAATATGTATATAAGAAAAGGTCTATAGTTTAAAAAAGCCCGTGAAGGAAAAGAAAGAAGAAATGGGGAAGGGACAGGAAGGTATTTTATTCACATATGGGCCATAGGAGCGCTCCATATGTTCAGGGGGCTAAATGTTGAGGGTCCTTTTTTGTGAGACCCAAATGTAAGAAAGGTAGCCCAACTCAACAACACAGAGAAGTTGGCAAAAGACAGAGAACAAAAAACCATTAAGCCCAAGCGGTAGGAATAATGGATCACAGGTCCATGAAATAAGTAAATGGGCCTTGAGAAAGCAAGTGGGCTCAAAAGAACCCGGAAAGAGAGAAATAGTGAGTAGCAAACCCATGGGCAGTGTGTGATGTAAAAAAGGTAAGAATGGGCCATGGCAGGCGCAAAGCAATGTAAGCAAAGAGAGTAGGGGATTGATGGCAGGCCCATGAACCCCAAGGATAAGTATGAAGTAATTGGGCCGAGGAAGCCCAATGAAGTCAGTAAAAACCCATGGGAATACAAAGTTAGTAAAAGGGTCGACGAAACCCAAGGTAATCAAATGGGCCAATGAGGCCTAAGAGAAAAAAGGGACACAGGAGCCCATAGGTAAGAAAGCCCATAGTCGTGTTAAGCCATTGGGAAAAGAATACACGGCAGGCCCAAAAGGGCCCGGCAGGATCAAGTCATTATAGTAGGAATGACAGGACAATATGGTAGAACATGATGGCAATCAAGAAATAGGCTGGGAGAAATGTGTAGCCCAGTATCAAAAGGAGCCCAGCCCCTAAGGTGGGCAGAGAATTATAAAACAGCCCACGAAAAAGGATGAAGAAAGGCAGCAGATCGTGCAAGCAATCCCCCAGGCCGTGGTAGACGCATGAGCTATAGGTAGATTTTGGACATACATGGAGGGAGAGCATGCGTGAAGCTCAGGCACCACCAGCCTGTACCCAGCCAATATGAGCCTTGGTTGGGTTATGGGTCAAAGGTAAGGGGGGTATGGTTTGGTGGTGGGGAGAGGGGAAGAGACCTATTTTGCAGTTCCTGCCCAAGCTCTTTTGGGAGGTACGTCCTGCTGGGATGGCAGACCACTTAAAAGAGGCAAGGTTGAGGGAGGAACCGTTAGGTGCATGCCATGAGGGTTAGAGAGAGAAAACGCCTACACCGTGGCAGGAAAGGGCGCCACGGCAGGCCAATAAATAAAATATACTTTTCTTTGTCTGGAGCTAGGAAGGGTGATGCAAACGAACTAGTGGTGGTTGGCAAGTACACCCAGACCAGACAAAGATGGTTAAAGGGCAAAATAGTAAAATCTAGTCATGGTAGGCGTTATAAAAAGACCTCTACTATGCCCAGAACAGGGGTCGAAAAACAGAGGAAGAACATGAAAGAAAAATAGAGTAAAAAGAAAGTAAGAAAGCAAGGAAAAAGAAAAAGATAAGAAAGAAAACAGAAAACGAAAGAGAGGTAATACAGTGGGCATGCACCAGTAGGTCGATTTCCCTCTCTCCCCTTCAAAATCTTACCCTATTCCAAAAGGGAAAAGAAAGTTTTTTTGTTGGGACACTAACCATTCAGGTCCGATTCCCTCAAATCCATTAATCCCTACAGTAGGATCTCTTTCCTGGGAGATTAACTGCATTGAGAGGAAGCATTCTTCCTCTTTGGTTTTTTCTCTACTCCTGTGGACCAAATTTGACTTGTTTTATATTTTTCTTCTTAACTAAATCTTACTGTCACTTACCCTTCTATCTTCTTTGTAAAAGTCACCTTCATTATTGTAATTATTTTTCATTAGTAGGGATTATCCGGTCATTTTCTATCAAAAAAAGGACAGCAGACTTTGTTTTTTTATACCTGTTAACTTCTTAGTAAGGTCAATATCTGCCATATTGACTAATTTTATTTCTATTTTTTGTGTTGAAATCTAATTTATGTGAATTGTAATTTTTTATATGATAATTTGCAGATTATTTATTTATCTATTATTGTTTTTAGGAACAACACTTAATTCATGCACGGGAAACAGAAACCTCAATCTTGAAGCGATGTTACACCCTTACAAATTACAAAGTAAGTAATACAAAACATTACAACACTTATTGTCCTCAAATAATTAAATGCCAGACTCCAAATGTTGAAATCTCCATCTAGGGAGTAAAACATCATTAGTTGAATATTTATTTTGGGGCCATATTTCAACCTAAGCAATCTCGTCCTAGATCGTAGTTCTCACAATAGGAAGGTCACCTTAGCTATAGAAACCTAACTAAATTCAGGCTCCCATTGATGCAATTAGGCTCACAATAGGAAGGTCACCTTAGCTATAGAAGCCTAATTAAATTCAGGCTCCCATTGATGCAATTAGGCAATGTTCTCTCATAAACCATTTAGGCAATGTTCTCTCATAAACCTTTTTATTGTCCTAGTTCCAACGCCTTTTGATAATCTTCTTCAACAGTAAAATTAAGTTGAAAAAGATTCTTAGCCATGATCGATCATAGTGAACTTACATTGTGGCTTCCAAATTCCACATAACCTTTGATAATGAGATTTGAAACAAAAAGACTCACGCACCAATTTAATAGAGAGTATAGGTCCGAGGTGCAAAGTTCTTATCTTTAAGATGTCGAGGGAGAGCGATTCTGAACTTAGAATCTTCCTGTTATGGCAATCCAACTCCGTCTGCAATCCAACTCATGCACCAATTTAATATAGAGTATAGGTCCAAGGTGCAAAGTTCTTATCTTTAAGACGTCGAGGGAGAGCGATTCTGAACTTAGAATCTTCCTGTTATGGCAATCCAACTCCGTCTGCAATCCAACTCATGCACCAATTTAATATAGAGTATAGGTCCAAGGTGCAAAGTTCTTATCTTTAAGACGTCGAGGAAGAGCGATTCTGAACTTAGAATCTTCCTGTTATGGCAATCCAACTCCATCTGCATCTCCTTAGGATTGACTAGTTCATCCCTCACCTATGTCGTCATTGAAGCAAAAAGGAGTTTTGGCAATAGAGCTTCCTCAAAAGAGTTTCCAATGTTTACTGTAGGGTGGCCTCCTGTTTTCTTTTTTCTTTTTCTTTTTTCTTTTTTTTTTTTTTTTGTTTACTAATTTTGAAGCACATGCTAGGTACGCGTAAATCACTATTGGAGAATATTAATAACAAACAATTTTATGATTCTCCCACATTATCCTTTAATTCAAAATTAATTTCCTCTATATCATTTAAGTGCATCACTAATAATTTCTTTACAACAATAGCTTTACTTTGGTGTGCATGAATGAACAAATTACAAACATAACCAAAAATCTACAATTCCTTCGACATATAATAGAGAGCAAATACAAGACCTCTAAGCTTAAGTGAATCTGAGGATGCTATAATTGCTGCTATAGTGATGGCAATCTTTTCTATGCTCACGATTTGCTTCTCCCTGATGTATGGACGATCCTTCATGAATGCAAACCTTTGTTTGAATTCCATATGATGGGCTTTTGGGACAACAAGGACAACAACAACAGTTAATTCTCCTTTCCCATTTTCTGCATTTAGCGGAGGACTAGATTCACATTAAACTACCTTGCATAATTTAGAAAATTTTAACAAATAAATAAAAATTTGAAAGAGAGAGAGAGAAGCATGTTGGCATAGTTTATTTTTAGGAAGTACTATATGCAATATTAATAGATTCAATTTAAAATTATTAATATAGGGCTTAGTTTATTTTTCCAGCATCACTCTACTAACATGCAATTTAAGAACAAAAGTAACCTTAGTTTTCCTTCAGATTCCACTATTGTTCTATATATAACTCATACCTTTTTATTTATTTATTTGGGGGTAATCCTTACATATAAGTAGTCAAAACTTCCTAGAATGTATTTGATTCTTAGAGCACCTTTCACATCCATGATATAATCGAATTCAAAATAAGCACCCTTTTGCTACTATATATCTCCTTGGTTCAAGCTTGGATTTATCCCTAACAAATTTTATTAACAACATTTAAAACATGTGACAATCTCACAATCCCATGACATCTTCCATCAATAAAAGTTAACTATCTCTATATAGAGTCCGTTTGGTAAGACAATTTGGGAGCCTCAAAACTCGTTTTAAAAACCCAAAATGTCGTTTCAAAACAACTTATGCGAATGCACCCATAATATGTTTAGTGAAGCGGATCTTAAAAGCAAAGTCATCGGATCTCTTACTTGTATTTATCAAATGATAGTGTCACGATATCGCCACCAGGCAACCAGCAGAACTTGATTGCGTTGATTCTTAAAAAAAAAAATTGCAAAACATGTGTAAGGTGTTCTTCAGCCAAAACAATTACAAGCAAACATAATTATTGTTGGCACTAGAAATTGGTTGCTATTGACCAAGAGAAAGCACATACAAATAACAACAAACACAAAAAAGTTCATTCAAACATTTTTACAAACATTTCATATGCGCTCGTTTACGTACCTATATTTCACAGCCACTCCAACATAAAAAGGAAAGGATGGTGCTTCCGCTGGAGTCACATCTTGCTTTTTCGCTGCCATCTAGCATCATGCGACCACTTCCTTGAAGTCGATATGGCCCTTGTCATTCACCAAAATAGATTCACGGATGGCTCTTAAAGTTGTGTGCAACATCCACCGCCATAGACTTTGCATATCTCACAGAACCAACAATCCGTAAGTTAAAAAATTGTTAATAAGAAGTAATAACGTACCATAATAATTATAAAATAAAATAAAGAAAATTGTTGTTTTTATCAAAAGAAGTGATAAAATAGTAAAAGAAAATTTGATACAAACAAAATATATTGTTGTTGTTATCTTAGAAAATTAATGCAATTAGGTATAATCATCTAACGCAATCGCTGCTTCTAAAAGCAATAGCATCCGGGGATGAAAAAAAAAAAAAAACACTATTTACATCCTCAAATATTACTTTATTTATTTTACCAACCTATTATACAATTCACCCTATATTCTAATGTTTATTTTTACATATAACCTAATAAAATAATATAAACTACCTAATAAAACAATATAAAATATTATTTTCTTTCTTTTTCCTCCCACTCACTTTTTCTCTTCACACACAACCACAAGATTAAAATAATATATATTTTTTACAACCTAAGAATAGTAAGGTTGCATATCATAGGTTGCAAATTTTTTTTTAAGTTTAAAACTTGGATGGAGTGGTTTTGGGTTGTAAAATAGCAACCGGGAGGTGTTTACACCCCCAATGCTAGTGTTCTAAGTTTTCCTATTTTATCAATATTTGTAAGGTTCAAAAGTTACAAAGACAATTAAGTATTAAAAAAATAAAAGAAAAATAAAGAAGCTAATGGTTAAATTGAAGAGAGAAAAATATTGCTACTTCTCAAAAGTGCTAATAAGTGCTAATAGCTCTAATTTTTTATATAATAATTGTAAGTGTATTGTAACTAAATATGGAAACAATATAATATATTCATAATTTAAAATTATTTTCAAGTTAATCTCTAGCATCTTAGATGCATAAGTTAATAGTTGCTGTATGGATTTAAATTGTTACAGTTTAACAAATACCAATGTAATTGTAATTAACATTTGTTTAACAATAAAAATCATAACATAAAAATTATAAGTGAAATTTTGAATATGAAAAAAAATATATATAACATGACTTATTCATATATATATATATATATATATATATATATATATGTGTGTGTATTTTTTAAAAATCCTACAAAAAGAAACTTAATTATAAAAATAAAAAACCATAACATTTATTATTATTTTTTTAAGTTAAAATAGATCACTAAACTTTACTAAAAGTTATTTTTGCCCAAATTTTTTTAAAAGAAAATTTCAACCTTAAACTTTGTAAAAAGTTAATTTAATAATTTAGAGAGAAAAAAAAAAAAAAATATATATATATATATATATTCAATAATTTAAGAAAGGTAATTCTTTTGTAAAGTTTTTAAGGGACTTGAAACAAATCTTTTGGAGTTTTTTTTTTTTTTTTTAAGAAGAAATCTTTTAGAGATTAGGAATGAAAAACATCATATTGTTAAAATTTAAATACCAAAAATAGTATTTTATTCGTATCCACTACTTCACTAGATACAAAACATACTTCACCTATTCACTACTTCACTAGAAGTATTCAGGGGAGTAAGCAGTGAATACTTTACTCACTGAATGACCACTCCACCGACAACCAGCCTTGACCGAACTATTGGTCAGATCGATTTTTCTCTCACTTCATCTCCTTCTATTCTCTCTCTCAGTTGAGCACAGATCGGTGTGGGTTTTGGCGTGGCTGTGGATTATATTTAGAAGGGGAATCATTCAAAGTGAAAAAAAAAAAAAAATACCAAAACATAAAATTGGTGCCAAACAATACAAGTGGTTTCTTAAGTTTAGAAAATAGGTTTTAGAAACCCTGCTAAAAAACTAACGTTAATAATTTTTATAATTTATCACTTTTTGTTTTCAGTTTTCATTTTCTGAACTTTACCCCTCAGCCCTCTCAGCTGCCTCAAGATGCAACTCCTTCTCCTTGCTAGGACGTGGGGGCCCGTCGACGAAGGTCAAGGGCAGAATAGCCTCCTCAGAGGAGGTAGTCGGGCCAATAACAGGAGCAGTGATCCCGTGGGCAGAGGACTCTTGTGATGCCAGCTCCGATGAGGCCTTCCTCTTGCCCAGAATCGGTAACTTGGCCTTCTTCTGTGATTGGATGTTTGTATTCATCCCTGTGAGCAAAAAAAACTAGTAAAGTTAGATGATCGACTAGAAATGAGAAACGACTATCGACGTACAAAACTTACTCTTTTGATTGCTCTTCTCGGCGTCGCCCGACAAAGGAACCAGGTTTTGTGGAGTGACAAGAGAGTTGTGATCCCTCCTTGAAAACTCAACGGCCATTTTGACACGATCCAAGTGGAGATCGTCCAGATGTGGGCGATCTAAGGCTACAAATTAAACATATATATCAGCTCAATGGTTAGATGGAGGATCTATCAAAAAGGAAAAAAAGAAAAGAAGAGAGACGACTGACCGGATTTATTGGGATCGCCCAAAGACCAATTCACACCCTCCAAAAGGGCCTCCCCATGCACTAAGAAGTAGTTACTCTTCCAAGAGCCATTAGACGACGGTAGCTTTGTCACCAACTTGGTATTCTTATCCCTGGCAACGAAGTACCAGTGGCTGGAAGAATTTGGAACCGCCACTAATTTATAGCAATAGAGGAACTCCTTCACAGAAAGTTTGGCAGACCCCTCGCTACAGCGAGGCCATAATTTCAAGCAGGATACGACGATCCTCCAAGCATTTGGGGTGAGCTGGCCGGGGCCAAGACCTAGACGATGTAGTAGCTCCCCGATAATAGGATGGAAAGGCAGCCTCAGGCCGGCCTTGAAGTCCGCCTCGTAGAGGACTATATCCCCCTTGTTGACCGAACATACGTTATCGACGTAATCGGGGAGCCTGAGGGTGAAGTCATCTGGGATCTCGTAAACTTTCCTTATCCTATCCAAGTCTGAGCTGACCAAGTTACTCTTGTAATCAGATGCCGGAACCTGAAAGGGCCCCCCCTCGTCGCTTGTCTCCGACGATCCTTTGTTATAAGAATGTTGACCTTTTCTAGAACTCCTGTTTGAAGAGTGATGCGTGAGATTTCTAACATCATCTTGTTCTTTTTTTCAATATGGAAATGTAGGTTATATATATATATATATATATATATATATATATGAAAATGTAGAGAATATTTTAACCAAAAAAAAAAAAATGTAGAGAATATGATAATTTCAATTTACACCTTTAAATTTTTTTTCATATACTAAAAGTATATCATCGAGGGAGAGAAGATAAATATTATAGGATTTTTTTTTTTTTTAATATTTTAAATTTAGAGTACCGTAAAAATTGTTTCAGTTATAAAAATGAAAGGATTAATAAATGAGAACAAATAAAATTTTGTCACATCATTAGTTTATAAAAATTTTATAAAATAATTTATTATCTTAGTATTAAGTAATTACTTAATAGGGTTGTATTAACAAATTTTTTTTAGGACAATTGTTAATAAACCATTGTGGGAACCTAAGATGTGTAGGCTTGCTTGGCAACTCCTAGGCTTGCTTGGCAACGTCCTCGGCCTCCTTGGCATGCTTCGCAACGTCCTAGGCATGCTTGCAACGTCCTCGGCCTCCTCGGCATGCTTCCCGCAAGGTCCTAGGAGTCCCACATCGAAGATAAAACCCCCCACTTGCTTCCTTATAAGCTGTGAAGCCAAGGGAGTAGTGTACCACCAAGTTCCTTATATAAAGAGCTTGGTGGTACACTACTCCCTTGGCTTCACAGCTTATAAGGAAGCAAGTGGGGGGTTTTATCTTCGATGTGGGACTCCTAGGACCTTGCGGGAAGCATGCCGAGGAGGCCGAGGACGTTGCAAGCATGCCTAGGACGTTGCCAAGGCATGCCTAGGACGTTGCGAAGCACACCAAGGAGGCCGAGGACGTTGCCAAGCAAGCCTAGGAGTTGCCAAGCAAGCCTACACATCTTAGGTTCCCACAACCATTTTAGAAAAAAAAAAAATTATTCCACTTTTATGAAAAATTAAAAAAATTATCAACACATTAATTGCTTTTTTTTTTTTCATTAAAATTTTCCTAAAATGGTTTATTAACAAATGTTTTTAGGATATTCGTTAACTTTTTCCATCTTAATAAAAAGTTCTCAAAACCTATTTTCTTAACTTAAAAATAAAAAATTAATCTTATGAGAAAATAAAATGTTTAGTCAAATCCTCTTAACTCTATACATATGAAAAAGGAATGAAAACTATAATAAGTCAAACTAATTAAGGGTGACAAAATTGGACATGACATGATACGAAATTAGTAGGTTATGAGTTGAGACTTAATGAGTCCGTGTCATATTCGGGTTGACATGATTGGTCCGTTTAATAAACGGTTTGAGTTAGTGTCCATTACATAAAACTCGTTTGACCTATTTGACCCGTTTAATTAAATGACATTTTATCAATATACCCTTCAAACCCTAGGTATATAAACTTATGATTAAATTATTTGTGATATTGAGATATATATTAGTTTTGAATGATTATTTGTGATGCATTTACTCGTTAAGTTTGAATTTTATATTAGAAATATTCATTTCTTTGATTTTTCATAATTCATATAAATTCGCTTAATACTAAAATTGGTTTCTTTTTTTCTTTATATTTTGATAAAATTTGATAAATAGATCGACACAACTATCTCGTTTAATAAGTGGGTTGTGTTAGGGTTGAGGAATCCTAATTCGTTTAATAAATATGTCGAGTTAGAATTGATCTATATAATCGAATACTCATGAGTTGACACGATACAAACTCAACACGCGAACACAAATTACTATCCTAAAACTAATGACCCTAGAAAGTGATGAATTATAAATTAGAATACTCACTTATTCTTTTGGACCTTATATGATATATATATATATATATATATATATATATGTCATCCTTATTACTTATAACAAATATAAGTAAATTCATGAATTTTTTTATTTTTTATTTTTTTAAAGAAAGTTTCAACCTATGACGTTCACTTTTGATGATAGTTCTTTATCATCAAATCAAGACACCAGTAAATTTTTGGTATATTTTAATAATCATGTGAACTCCTTAGTATTAGACATTGAACATAGTTTTGATTTTAATACTTCAGAGATTCATCGATCTTTCTTTCATAATATTGAATACTTTTTTGAATACGATTATCACTCACAAACCACTTACGTCAACACGGTTTACCTTTTTCTTTTTCTTTTTAGCTGGATCAACACGTCTTTATCTTTACAGCTTACTCGATGATATTTTCTAATTGCTATGTGTATATTTAATTCCTTGGCCATGTGCTCACGCTATCATTAGTGATATAATCAACGACAAGATCCGCGTTACAGGTAGTTAATGTTTCCCACCATTCAGACTATATTTCCTGATTCTTATAGATATTTAATTCTTGACCCATGTGCTCACGTTATCATTTAGTCATACAATCAACGAGAAGTTCCACATTACAAGTAACAAGGTTAAACTGAATGCAAGTCACTGCATCACAACATAGCGTAAAAATCAGCAACAATAACTCCAACATAATAAAACAATAACATCGGGATACTGCCCTAACATTTATCCAACCTTGGCTGGTTCCTTAACTAACAAAATAGATTTTAGGTTGAAACAATGAAATATCAATGAGTTCACCATAATTACTATGTGTAAACACTTTGAGTCAATGATCACATCCCACTCGCCATAGACGAACAATATGGTCAATTGATGATGAGAGCAGATATTGCATCAAAATAAACATCACATTCATGAAAATCAATAACACTTATACTTAATCCATAAATTAAATTGGCACTCAAATAATTTACTTACATTATTCCTAGACCATGAGAGATCTAATACATCACCACTGTGCCCGAGGAACTCGTTTTGTCTTTTTAATGTTTATCAACAATTGAGTTTGAGTTTAAATTGTACTTGTTAGAGAGATAGAGTTCTACTCATTGTTAAATTTGAGCTAATAATTTTGTTTAAAAAAAATGATAATGAATAATGATGAGTTTGAATTTAAGTTGGATTTGTTAAAGAGATAGAGTTTCACTTCTTGTGAAGTTTAGACTAAACAAATATAATTTTATTTAAATAAAATGATAATTTTATTTAAATATTGTGCTTACGTGGAAAATTATGAGAGTTTAAGAAGTTTCGGTTATATATATATATATAGATTAGTGTGTGTGTGGGGGGGGGGGGGGGGGGGGAGCTTGTGCTTAGTGGCGAGTGTCACTAGACACATTGCAATGCAGATATATGTTCAATTTTATCAGGTCAAAAGGTTTAAGTTTGAGTCAAGTTTGGATACTTCATCCAAAAAGCTTAGGTTTGAGTCTCGTTGGTGTGGGTAGCCTCCCCTTCACCTAAACTTTTTTTTACAAAATAATAATAAAAAAAAGGATAAATAATTACTAATAATTTCCCCATCTGACAAAAATTAGGAACAAAATTGTTTGTATCAGAGGAACTCTCAGGGCTAAACTAAACTAGTATTATGGATGGGTTTGGAGTGGAATCCGAATCCTTTTTTTTCTTCAATAAGATAATGTTTCGATGGAAAAAAGAATCCGAATCCTTGTTTGCGGCTAGAGATTGTGATACATTAAGATGTTAATTGCTTGTTTATAAATAGTAGTAAAATTATATGATTGCCATCCTTGGAGTTGGAGAGTGTGCACACGCTAGCAAAGTCTCCCGTGGTTATTTTAAAATTTTATAGTCCTGGACTCGTTCTCACAGCAATCACAGGTAAATAAAAAGTCAGCCTTTCTTAGGGTAAGTTTGTTTAGGAGGATAAAAAAGTAAGAGAATAAAAAATGGAGAATAGATAGAAAAAGAGGAAGATAAAAAGAATTTCGTTTTCTCTCATTTGTATTTGGTTGGAAGGGTGAAAAAGTGGAGGGATTGAAAACTTTTTTGTTTGGTTAAGAGAAAAAGTGAGAGGATAAAAATGTAATTTATATAAATTAAATCAACTGCCCTTTATTAAAAAAAATTATCTAGTTAAAAAAAAAAAAAATCACACCAAGTTTATTAAAACAAAGATCATGCCAAAAAATAAAAAAAAAGAAGAAGTCAACCAACCTAAAAAACCAATCATTCCCAGTTAAAAACAAAAAAGTGAAACAATTGCACCCAAAAAAAATTAATGTTTTGACATTTTTTTTTCCCCATAAAAGTTGACTCAAAACTTTCCTATAATAGTTAAATGAATTGTTAAAATGAAAGGCAGCAATGCACTTAGAAACAAAGGCCACACCCAAGTCTAGTTAGAAATTTTTTTTAAAAAAAGGGCTAGGAAACAAAGTCAAATTGTACATACAACGGGCTTGAATGGGCATTTTTGTCCAAAAAAGTTTGCACAATATTCTTTCATATTTTCTCCTCGGAGATAGTGTTTTGGTGGACTAGGAGAGAAAACTCCGGTGACTCGCCAAAATTCTCTTCCCCTCCCCTTTTCAATCAAACACCTCTCCCAATAATTTTCTCTCCTATTTTCTCTTTTTTTTTTTTTCATCCTTCCTATTTCACCTTCAACCAAACACCCTTAAGGTATTCTACTTGATGCAATTGCAATGAGAAGGTATTCTACTTGATGCAATTGCAATGAGTGGTTGAGATTGAAAATTAGAAAAATCAACTTTTTATCTCAACTATTAAATAAAAAAATATTTCAAAAAAGTAAAATGTCAAATTAAAAAGTTAAGAATGTAAAAGTTTGTGAAGAAAATGAAGTTAATTATATATTACAATTGCACCAAATCTCAATCCCCATATTTCTAGGTTTAAAACCACAATGCCAACTCTGATGGAGTGAACCAACCCATCGCAGAAAAAGTAGATGAATACAATTCTGGTGCCATAGTTTTTGTCACATTCTTAATATAATTAATGAAAAAAAAAAGTGATGTGATAAAAATTTATAGATAATGTGGTAAAAATTATCTATTTAGATTTATGACTAAATTTGGGCTCGAGAAAATGTCTGGCTCCACTAATATCTTTTTTTTCTCCTCGTAATTAAACAACACAAAAAATAACTTTCTCCTACATTTTTCTTGTCCTCTTTTTTATTCTCACTTGAATCCACTCCAACCAAATGGGTTTTTAAGGACTGAGAGTAGCTCAATGCACTTTTTACTTTTAATAAAAAGATTAAAAAAAAAAAAAAAACTAAGCTCAAAATGCCCCCTCCCAATTATAACTATGGAATTATCAAATAAAAAATCTTTTTAGGGACATGATGAAAGTGAGGCTTTTGTGATACTTCAGCAGTTAAAAACATAAAATAGGTATTGAAATGTCAATTATGGAGAAGACTACAATATATTCAAGAAAATCATACTATATATAAAGGAGGGTTGGTTATTCCAGTGAGAGAGAGAGAGAGAGAGAGAGAGAACTTACTCGGTCTCGAAGGCATCGATCTCGAAGGCAGGAGGATTGATGAGCCCCGCAGTCACGTTTTTATGAATTGTTTCCTGGTTGGCATTAAAAATAGTGGAAGGTGTCTCTGCGTTTGATGGGTCATCCGAGTCCAACTTCTCCTTGCACTTCCTCAGCCTGAAGAACTCAGAGGCCTCCTTCACGGCTTTATTCCACTTTCTCAGGAGGCCACACCACAATTGGACGCCCTGTTCATATTCACAAACACATAAATATCACCAAATATACATGTAGGAAATGAAGAGTGAGTGAATTGTATGTACCAGGTAAAAGCCCATGGCCTTGATCGCCTCACCAAGTTGTTTGGTAGCTTGGCTTTGATCCCCACAAGCAGAGACTTCAGACAGTGCCTTTCTATCCATTTATGACAAAATATAGCTAAGTTTTTGAGACGAGGATCAACGATGAAGCTTACAACCAGCAGAGACAATATACAGTAAGTAAGGGTTTATATCTTGGTCATGGCCCACATGGCTCATGGGTGATACTATGGTACCTTAATTTATTTGGTGGGTATGATACCCAACTAAATCTGAACCGTAGATTTCGTTTGTTATTATCCTGACTATGTATTTGATTTTAGGGACAGATAGAAATTTTTTTTTTTTTTTTTTCCAACTGAAATAGAAAGTGTAAAAGACTGGAAAGAACTAAGAAAGAGGTTTATATCCTTTCATGTTAGGTCTTAGTGGGGCCTGTTCAAAAATTAAAAGCCGAGTGATTCAAGGGAGAATCTTGTAAATAAAGGAGCAATAAAAATTTCCCTGTTTATCTCTCTTATTGCGTGTGGGGGCAGCTCTATCCTGTATAAAAAAGAGCGGAGGGAAGAAAGTATTTCTTCAAGTGTGTTTGGATATAATAAAATAATCTTAAAATTTAATAAAAATTTAAAATAAATAGTAAAAAACATCGTTCCCCCTTCCTTCCAACAACATTTTCACTGAATTCCACTTTCCCAAAAAATCCCAAACTGATTTTTAACCAAAAAAAAACACCCAAGAAAAACCACCACCAAATCCCAATCCAATCCTCTCCCAACATTCCCACATTTTTCTATCAACTTACCCTCTATTAGGTTAATCAGTATATCCCCTTCTACATCTAGTCTATGTGTTGGCACATATGATTTATCTATTCAGTGCTCACAACAATAGATACATCAACTCTAGTTGATTCTATTTCTAGAATATATTATACATCTTTAATGTTATCAGAAACCTATTACCACAAATATCCAATGCACATGAATTTAGGTCAAAATTATCAATTAACCTTTTGCATAAATTTCTATCCAATTTTATAAACTTTAAATCCAACATACTACCAAACCCCAACTCTTGAATGATAGATTTTTGTCTTTCATTTAATTTGCTAACCATTAAATGAACGAGATCAAGGGTACACCTAGTATCTATTGAAACCTACATTATTAATGAATAAAAAGGGTTTTATAACAAAATTTAATACATAGTAATGCATGCTAAAAGTTTCATTGGTAAATACCTACTTTAAGTGATTTGCGAAGGAATGTTATGTGTTAAATTGGCATAATTTCCAGAATTCTCACTTGCTTCCTTCTTGTACTTTAATTTAGAGTGTTCATCAAGATTCATCCACTTTTCTTAATCTCATTCTGAACCCGTAAAGTTAGATATTCATACTCAAGTAAGATGTCCACGAATATGTGAACTAAACAATAACCTAAAAAAATATAAGTATTATTCAACTTACAACTATGTTTATCTTATTGACAATGCCATTAGCTTTCATCAATTCTACTTGCTTTTTACTGAAAATCCAAATTTAATAAAAATAGATTAGTTTAAGTATAACAATAGGAAAAATAAAACAAGTGGATATAATGAATCACTTGAATCTTACTAATAATTAAAAATGATTCAATTGGTTTATCGCACATTGGATCCTTAGCGACATGACTCTTTCTGTGCATGTGTTTCTAGGGTGAGGTGTGTGTTTTATGTGAGTCCCATTTCTTTTTCTTTTTTTTATTTAGGAATCACCACCAACCATTTGGTTTTGTATTAGGTGTGATTAGTCACCTATTTGATTAATTCATTTTAAGTTACCTAATTAACTGAACCAATTTTAAAGTTATATTAATTAAGGTAAACCAAAAGTCTCGAACCAAAGATCTGGCTTGAAAGTTGGTTATGTGTGGGAAGGTGTTAGGCACCCCACATCACCTATCCAAAATGATAGTACCCCATTTTAATTTGATTCTAACGCTATCTTTTTAGTGAAGAAATAAAATACTTGGTATTTTGTTTTTGAAAGGTTTTGCACAAAAAACAATATATATATATATATATATATATGTGTGTGTGTGTGTGTGTGTGTGTGTGTGAGTATTTATAATGTAGCATGTGAATATTTATTTCAATGATTTATTTACAAATAAAGCATATGATGTATATATATATATATAGTATGTGAGAAACATTTACCACGTTGCGCAAAATAATATATAGTAGCATGTGAGTATTTATTTACCATATACCTATCATGTGAGTATTTATAAAAAACATATTTGGCATGTGAATATTTGCAACAACAAAAGAGAGGGAGTGAAAGAGATAGCACCTTGCTGTCATCCACCACATTTTCTCATTTATTATGCAAAAGAACACAACAGAAGACATTTGCGCCAAGAAAAGGGAAAATCATGTAAGCTTGATATGTAAGCTTGATTGATGCCTATTGGTTCAATGAAATTAAACCATAAGCACAAATCTCTAAAGATAAAATTCTCTATACATAAAAGAGCCAAGGGCTCTATCTACAGTCATTTTTTGGTTTAGTCAAGTTTGGACACTAGCTAATAAAAATGCACCATTTTAGTACTTTCAAAGAAAG